>JAODGE020026974.1:0-11896 GCA_027574965.2 Ecitophya simulans
GAAGGGCGCAGTTTCGTTGCTTTCAGCTTCGTTGGACGTCAACGACGCGCAAAATTTCTAAACACACATTAATTATTGTAATTTAATTCAAATTCCGCTATTTTATGTATTAAATTTTAACATTGGATTGCGTAATAAATAATGAGCGGATTTTATTATTGAAAAGTTGACTGTATTACGTCAAATATAACAACAATTTAAAAAATTATATATTCTCTGCAATTGCTGACAATTTTCATTATTTTTTCAACCAGTTTGACTTGTCTGACCAACCTCTTTGACTTCTACAGGTTTTTC
Organism: Ecitophya simulans; assembly: GCA_027574965.2. Lineage (NCBI taxonomy): Eukaryota > Metazoa > Arthropoda > Insecta > Coleoptera > Staphylinidae > Ecitophya > Ecitophya simulans. The sequence goes on from JAODGE020026974.1 coordinate 298, forward strand.
TCAACCATTTGGTTTTTCTTCGCACATTACTTTCCGCATTAATTTAGCCAAAATTATGGTATTTTTAACAATTATTATTAGTATTTCTCAATATTAAACTTTTTTTAAATATAAGTGATAACTTTTTACAAAAATGCTTAATTTTAACTTATAAAAATTTCAAAAATTTACGCAAATGAACAAAATTTTGATTTTGCAGTACAACAAATAAAGACAATAGTAAAAAATTGATTAAGCCTTATCAAACGCATTTCCTTTATTTCACCAAATGCAGGTTCTGCTTGATTTTTAGTTTTGGCGTCATTTTGACTACAGTTTGTGGAAGAGAAAAGAAACTTTTTTGACAAACATCAACTAACCAATTTAAATTGTTGTTATCTTTGATAAGAAACAGTCAAATTTTGAATAAAGAAACTTCCATTACTTGATATTTTTCTAAAATACAATCCAAAACCGATTATTACCTAATTCGCATTCAAACTGTCAAACATAAATCATTTCAAATTGACAAGTCTATATTGGTTTGATTGACCTATTAAGTGTATCATCGAGTGGCGCTTAAAAGCGCGAGTGGAATAATTCGTCGGCGGTTATTTGTTGCGTTTAGCGCGGCGTGACGAAACAAACGACCACTTTACGACGCCGCCGCGATGCCAACTCAAATAAAGCGGAAATAATCGTCCGATTTAAATTCAAACGACACAATTAACCGCCCCGTCCGCCTCATGAAAACGCAATTAATCCGCGGCGTCGGGCGAACGCTTTTTCGCCGCCTTTCCCGCTCGCTCAACTTGTCGCCGTCGTGGTGCTCGTCCGCCCAACGCGCCCTTTCTAGGACATCGGTTTTAAGAGCGGAAACAGAGAGAGGATGCCGGCCCATCGATAGTCCTAAACGATCCCTTTGAAACGTCGCGTTCGTCCGTTGATAAACGACTGAGGTCTTCATCAATATTGTGCGACTCGCCGCAATCTGATGCGCGAGGCGATTCGTCTTTGGCTTAGGGTAATTCGCCGAAAGAAGACTAAAAGACGCCGTCACGCAGAAAGATAGGAGAGCATCAAGCTAATTACCTATCAAGGCAATCAAACCAATTGGGGAAAAGAATTCTCAATTTCTGTGTAATCTAAGAGGTTTTTATTAAAGTTAAAGAATCGTGATAGATTAAAGGTTTATGGATTTTCTTTTGTACCTAAAAAGTCCGGTTTTAGTATTTCACAATGGTTATTAGCATGCTTGCTTCTTTTTCCATTTTTCGTGCATTTTCACGCCTTCAAATTATCTTTTTCTGCATTTTTACCTCTATTTCATCCTTTCGCTTTCACGTTCTAAGCCAAACCCAAAATACTGAACGTGGTCTTCCTGCATCCTGCGAGATAAATTCGTTCCCTGCGTATTACATGCCTTTCACCCCTATATCTCACCCCTTATCCCTCAGCAACGTTTTGTCCTGCATTTCATTACGCCGCCTAATACATTCCTGATCTAATAACGATAACAGTAGCGCTGTCTAATTAACAGTATGATTATTACACAGGATAACGACGTTGTTTTTGTGCAATGTGTGTGGGAATATGTTAAACTTTCGTCGTGGTACCAGCGATGTGAACACGTTTCGCTTTGTTTTGTTTTGTTCCAACATGTTTTGGTGCGTTTGTCGAGAATTGGAGTTGTTGATATTCTGCTGATTGTAATACAATTATACTCCTTACACATTCAGCACCCTCGGACAGAAAAGGGTTGTTGAAGTCATGCGCGCGTTGCGACCAAAACGGGATACATGTTATGAAATTTGCCAGCAGTGTGGTGTGCAATTACAACAAGATTAATTTAACACGAACGGTGAAAACTCGTCCTTCTCTATTTCAGACTCTGGGAGATTTAGAATTGAAACAGTTATCACCTCATTGCGGCACGTTGCAACCCCGCGCATTTAAGTGCATGGCGAACTGCAACAAAATTAGACGTTTGTGCGCGTGCACGCCATGCTTTAACTATACGAGAAGCGAGGCCGCGAAAGAACGTTTTTACGAGCGCGGCGAGGCGGTCTTCCTGCAGTCGGCAGACGAACAACCCGCGCCTTCGGGATGCAATCGGGTAAATTAAATGCAAATGCCGGGAAGATTCACTGCCGCGTCGTTTTCTATCGCTATCGCGTGCGCCCAGTGCGAGAACGCGGAAAGTTTGACCATAAAACGCAAGCGTGTCTGAACTCGCACCTCCCGAACTTTGCCTCCTCCGAAGCGCAAGAAGAACGCGGCAAAGAATTGAAATCGTAGGGGGTACAGTCAAAACTAATAATTTCCGAATATTTCTGACGCAAATATGTTCGGTTGATGCGACAAAGGAAAGTCTTAAAAGTGGCGATTTATCAAACACTTTTTGATTGTATTGAGTATTCAAATGCATTGTCACTTGTAAAACGAGTTAAAGTTGTAGAATTAGTAGAATATGTTATATGAAAATATGAAAACTATTTGTTAATAATTTGAATGTTTTAAACATATACGTATAATGAGTCTAAAATAAGAAACATTTGGTTGTAAAATGGCAGTATGTTGTTTTCATTAAAATTAACGTTTTTTATTAATTAGTAAACGCCTGTACGTCTGCAACTAAAAATAGATTCCTCCAACCTCCACTTTATGATCAGCTGATTGAAATTACTCAATACCGTGTCAAGTTGTTGAAGGTTGAAATAGGTCTTGAATCGGGTCGTGTATCATGTCATGGACACTGAGGTCGAGTGTTTTTGATAGCAGGGATAAAAAAGCACGCCTGGGCTTGGCTTCTCGAAATAAGTTGCCATTCTAGGGGAGACGAATTAAGATTAACGATGATGTATCCCCTTGCTGCTTAAGGCCTTTCATCCGTTTTTTTGTTTTGTTTTTATAAATTTAGATAAATTTCCATAGAATCGGATGTGGACTTTACTCTTTTGAAACAGTCGAATGTAAACCATGCATTGTTTATATTCAGAGTTGAATTTCGCCGAGGCTTAGGATCAATTGATGCTTTCGCACGCAACAAGCCGATGTGCATCATTGGGCATTATTCCTCACTTTTCGCACCCTTGCCCCGCGCGAATCCGATTCCGATTCGCGAGCTTTAACTCACTTTCCTTTTCGGTTTGTACATTCCCACATTTCCACGTTTGCATTTCGACGCCTGTGCCTTCGTCCGCGTTTGCATTTCCGTTCGCATCCGCATTCGTATTCTTGCGTTTGACGCGTTTCTTTTCGGCGGCGGCGGCGGCGGCGGCTTTGAGCACTCGGAGCTTTCTTATCCGGCGATCCAGAGCGCTCTCCATCTGCTGGAGGCGTCGCGGCGCAACGCTAGGTGCTTTCGGAAATGGAACGGATTGCGAATGAATATTTTACGCGAATGAATATTTTAAACGCGAGCGTCGCGTAGCGCCTATCGCAAATCCGCGCGTGCTCCGGCCATCTCGGCTATCCCTTATTGCCGACTTCTTCCAGAATTTCAGCGGCGTCTGACGCTCAATCCCGGTATCCGATGGTTACGGGGCGCATTTATACATCTATTTCGGACACATGCTATTATAACTCATTTATTCATATCTCTAATCTTAAAATAATTGAATTTTTTTCACAAATTTATTGATATTTTTGCTAGTTGTCTGCTAATTGTCAAACCAAAAAGTAATTAAAAAATAGTACCATTGGTAGTTACACTCTAGTAGCATCTAATAGTGCTTGTATTCATTTAATTTAGCATCTCAGACTGACGCTCTCTGGAGGTAAACTTTCATTCTAACTTAAGCAGAAGTCCAGATTCACGACAAAAAATCAAACTATTAAGTTTGGAAAGGTACGCGAATGTATAACAATAAATGTTCATTCTGTGCATAGATTCCACGTGGTGCTGGTTGAGATCGTACTGATCTAATAGAAAAGTTGACACTGCAAATGAAAACATATTCGAAAGTGTTTCAATATTAAAAGTCAAACTTCACATTCTGTTACGATAATATAGTGCAATTCTACAAATGTGCAGATGTGCAATCGATTTCCGAAAAGTCACCAATTGACAGAATAATCTATAATTAAAAGTACTTGAATAACCTTTAATTAAACTGACTTGTCGAAAAATTGCTACAAACGTACTCCCCTATAAACACTTTAACATTTTCAACGAAAAAACATCTAATATCATTTGATAATAACATTTGTTTTCGATAATTTAGTACCAAAATATTGCTCGCAAATGCTAGTTTTATCTGGAAGATAGAATCGTTGCTTCCTCAGCCACTTCGTACACAATAGCTGTTGGCTGCAGCAAATCGGATAGAATGCTTTAGAGTTTAGATTTAGAGTTTAGACCCAGATAAACGTAGAAATTCCGGATGTACCATTAACAATTTCTATAGAGAATTTTAAAACAGGAAATAAGGATGGAAACCTTATAATGTTATGTTAAGGACTCGCAACTAACAATAAGTAGAAGATAGAATACGTAACACTATAGATATAGTACTATCTGCAAATAAAGTAGATTTAGACATTTAAATCTTGAACCGTTTTACAATTATTTTTAATAGAATATTTATTTTTAACTACACCGTAACACTCCTAGAAATAAGTTTTACATACTTTAAACTTTATGAACTTCGTAAAAGTTAATTTCGAATCGGAATGAAATAAATTTGAAATGCTTAACTTTCTCGAAATGGCTATAAACTGGTCTGAGGGAGTGGAAATTACAGATAAGAGGACGACACCAGTTTGCAAGCGCGAATACGAATCGCGAATAAACGACTAATGAATGCCGTCGACGACAACACAACTTAAGGAACGACAACGCTTTTCAAAGAAAACGCCCCATTCGCTGTTAATAATCACAAACGTCGACTTGGAGACGATGCCAAGTGATTTCAGATAAACTTGTATTCTGAATAAAGCTCAGAGAAACGTAATAAGAAACTTTTAGTACCATTAATATAGATATTTAGAATGAAATTCAATTACGAAATATTCTTCTTTATTAATTGTTATTTTTTGCATTGAATGCCTACACTTATTTCTTTTACGCTGGTGTGTAGGTACTGCAAACAGGAGATGGAATGTACGTCGTAAAAAGATTTTTTAAACTTAAAATTAGATATCGTAAACATTACGCAAAGTTTTCTAGTTTTCTTCGTCTTGGCGTCCCGTCCGTCTCTTCTCGAAACCCGGATTGTTCGAAAAAACTGAATGTCGTACGTGCTCACAAGACTTGAAAATTGCAAGTCTTGGAGCTTTGCTTTGGATGGTCGGCACGCGATTTAACTCATACGTAACGACTGGGATTTTATGTTAAAACAACCGAAAACAACCGTTTCGCAACACATACAAGCGGGCGCGCAAACAAGCCGGAAGAAAAAGTTGGAAACGCGAGGAAATACATGATCGCAGGAATATTTATTTGGGGAAATACGCACTAAAAAATAATGTTACAAATTGTGCACGTAAAAAATCTTACTGAAACAAAATGGAATGTTTTCTAAAATTGACGTTTGAAAATTACAATCAATTTAAACAATAATATAATTTCTGTTTTGTGGTATCACCTTTAATGGAAATATTAACACCATTTGGATTTTGTAGATTGTAGGACATGGAACCTTTTATAATAATTAATCGTATTTTATTTTTAAAACATTAATAAATAAAGAATCAAGATTAAATAAATTTAAGCATCGAAAATATTTTATTCATAAATCAATTTTCTCCTAAGATTTATTTGCAACCGTAGTAATAAATTCATTAAAATTTTACAATTGTTAATAGAAGTATTATGAAATGAGATAGAAAAAAAGAAGGTATAAAGAAAATTTATCTATATTTAAGGATCGTTTACGTTACAATTTTACTTATAAATTTAGGATCGATGTTATATTTTAATTTTTTAGGTAACTTTTTTCTGACATGTAATTAATAGATTAAACAAAAAAAATGGGAAAAAATGACAAATAAATTTTATTTTTATTTGATGGTTTTTGATGTTACAATGTTGCTTATAGAATTAAAATCAATACTAAAATTTAAACAAAACAAAAAAATTAAAAAAATTATTCTTATTTTTTTTATACGCCCGCAAACGTTACTAATATACGTTTTGAATATGCAGGCTTTTCCGTTGCACCCGAACGTTCCGGTGTTCAGTGAGGATAATCGCAACCGATACGCTGAGCGTCCCACGGTTACTCGACCTGCTATCATCGTCTTCAGAGCGCTGATCGCGATCCAAGGGTTTGACAACTGGTGCTTCTAGAGGCTAGCATGCAACATGGTGTGTCCCATTGGTTGATGCCTCGTATATCTGTGGATGTGTTCCCCAACCGCTATATGAAAGCGGAAACAGCTATAACAGCTATAACTTTACCAACTAGACCCATATCTACATGGGTCAAAGTCTGCGAGCGGAGTTGGTGCTGCTTTTACGGTTGCTACGGAGTGGCATTCATAGACGCTCCTGTCATATTGTTCAGTTTTTTCAGCTGAGGTGCTAGCGACCTGGCATGCGTCTTTGTTTGCCCGCCACGGGGGCTTTCCACGAACGGTAATCATCATGGACGCTTTGAGCGTCCTGACGGCTTTGTCGGCGAATGTCGATTCGGGAGGGTGGACCTGCGTACTACACTTGAGCGTAATGGGCGCCCGCGAGACTGGTTGCCGTATTACTCTGCTCTGGTATTACTCTGACCATGCGGCAATGCGCTCTCTTGATGATGCCCCTAACCCAGGAATCGCCGCTTTCTTGCGGGACTGCAAAGTCATTGCGGGGAATAGGGTGAGAGCTTGCTTTGTGGACGTACTGCCCAGGTATACCCCTCTATCCAACGAGAAGGTGCCGTGCTACGGTAACTTCTCTCGCTATCAGCAAGTGGCCATATGCAGATTGCGCAATAGCCACGCCCGAGCGACGCACTCGTTTTTGCTGACACGGACCCAGAGATCCGTTTTTATCCACTGTAACGTGCTCCTGACCGTGCCGCATCTGTTCCAATGCCCTGGCATTAAGGACAGCAGCGGATTAACGAATGACTGGCGGTTTGAGCTGCTTTGCGATGTACACAACTACGCACTAGTGTTGCCGGGTTGACGTTCTGAGAGTTTTGAGTGTAGTTGTGATTTTGATAAATGTTATTCATTTATATGTTTTTATGCACTTATATGTTTTTTATGTATTTGTGGAGTATATGTGTAGAGTATTTATACTTTTATGTCAGAGTATTTATATTTATATTATTATCATCTCGCTCTCCACGCTTTCACATCGGTTATCGCAAATCCTCTAAGTTGCCGACGCGGGTAAGGTGCGACTTTTCAAAGAAGATCTATTGGAAGGCGTCTTGATACTGTATGCGACTGCATCTGTATCGAAGGGGATGTTTTTGGTGAGTGAGAGGCCTTGCAGCACAACCCCAAGTCCCACACTCTGGCATTAAATTTTTTTATACCGAGGAAAATAAAAAATTCTATCTTTATTTGAGGGTCTTTAATGTTACAATTTTGCTTACCCGTGTGCATTTGTGCATGTGCATGTGTGCTTTTAATTCATACATTTGCATCATATATAGATATATATTTTTTTAATATTTACATCAGGCAATGTAATTCTAACGACATCATTTTCCCGACGCCAGACACGTTTTTACTGGCTAGTAATTATAACGACTTGAGGTTACAGTTATGCAAATGCGGCAAAGGCGTTGGTGTTACATTGCGATGTGAGTGGAAAATAAATATTCATTGAGCAAAATCATAAAATGAAACTTTCTCTGTCGCAAATTAAAACATGGAAATGTATGCATTTGAGTTTATTTCCAACATACTAGATATGTTCAAAATATTTGTAAAAATAAAAGACTGAATTGTTAGCAATAAATTAAAATGCAAAAACTTTCTAACGATAGGATTGGGTGTGTTAAAAAGTTGGCGCGGTTATTTCTTCATTCCAGCGCGCTGGTACAATTCTCAATAGGATTCTTCTCTTTTTCATCCCCCGGCCCGGCCTCGAAATTTCTCCCCGGGTGAGTTTTGCAATGAAGAATGCAGACAATGAACGCCGACGTATAAAAGAACGCGCGCGCGATCTCGGTCGGCAGCGCCAGCGGCGGCGGGGCGCGCGTTGCGCATTCAAATGATCCTCGAACTACCCCCAACTACTATTAACGTTGATTAGTATCTCGCTGTATCATGCCGACGGAGTGTCGTGCCTTTGCGGCATTTAAATGCGCCTCCCAGGTGAAACATTCACTGAATGTCAATGAAGGATTTAAAATAAAACTGGGAATTTAATTTATACTTATATTATTATTCAATGAACTACATACATAGCGGTGATGCAATTGCATGTGGTTCAATAGATAGAATTTGTTTGTTTTTCAGACCCCGGCGCCTTCGCCATGACGTCGTAGGACAATACGCAACGAGTTGGCGTTAAATTTCTAGCCGGCCCGTCGACCGCCTGCCAGCGCACGTCAGCTTTTTCGCTCGCGCGCGACGCTTGTGAAATATCTCTTTAATTAAAGCGGCGGCTTGCCCGCCGCCAGGTCGAACACGGCCGAACCAACCTGTGACTACAAAACGAACCGGTTCGGAATCGACCTGCGGCAACCTAAAACGGAAGTTTATTTCAGCCCGATTTATGACGCACGCGCTAATTAAAATCACTAGCGGAGATTTAATTTAAATTTTTAATTTCAAAGCGAGTAATTTTATAATCGTTTTGACCATTGCTCTCGAGTAATACGTATTTTACGGTGTAATTAAGTCGAACCCGAAATAATACGGTAATCACACAGTATTCTGCCACAATGGTGCTTCACGAGGCACAGACGAGTACGCAAGCCTTTAGTGAAAATCGTCGGAATAATGGGCAAACGTCGACGTTTTTCTTTCTCATACACAAACGACTGACTGCGTTTCGTTCATTCATTGCATGGTCAAGAGTTAAGTGCTGACTAGCACAGAACAATAGATAAAATAGGATCACTCCGGAATTAACCCTTTGCTGCTGTATTCCGTTTCGCTGCACGCGTTTTATAAAATTAATTGTAACATTTTATAAAATGTTTGTTCTTGTTTCATCTCTCGAAGAACTAATTGTTTGATGTTTATCTGAATCTCAAATATGCATTTTTCGCAACCTATAAAACAACTGAAACTTAATATCTAAAAATCACAGCCTGGTTTAGCGTTTTAATTAAATTCATGCGCATTAAACTCCTCATTAACGCGCGTTTTGTTAAAGCCGTTTTGCAATTTTATCCCTCTACCGGAAGATCATTTAAGTAAAGAACGTTGCAAAACAGAAATATTTTCCTGTTATCTTGGCACTTATTAATAATGAAGAGGCAACATTAAAAGCGAGAGATTCTAATATTTTGCAATGCATTTCCGGTGGGGCATTCAGCCTCTAGCTCCTTACTGGCTCTACTACTTTTTGTTAATCAACAAAAGCATTAGTTTTAAATAAGCGCACCAGTAATGTTTACGTTTATACATATTTTTTAATGTTCCGTAGGTTTCAAGAAAAGGAATATTACTCTATTCCCGTTGCTATGCACACGTTGGGGAACCTGACATTAACATGGTTTATAGAGGTACGTGAAATATTTTCCGCCTTTTTTTGCTCACGCGTTGTTCTGCCAATACCGCCAGTCCTACAATTCATGCCATGTGTTTACGCTCGCAATACCTGAAACGCCCAATTTTGATTTATAAGAACAGACAATCTCTTTTATTTGCCAGAAGGGTGGCGTACCCTTGGCAATATTTCACTGCTACTAGTTTCTCCTACAAATTTGATTTTGTTTACACACCAAACACGACACGTTTATCGTTGTTTTCTAGCCTGTTATTCTGATTATCTAAATAGCACATCTATTCAATTAATGCAATTAATTCTGTTAATTTCATACAATAAATTATGCCTGAGTTGGTCGTTTATTTTCCTGTCTTGACGCTTTTCATTTTCCGCCGATATTTCGTGTATCGTATATTCCGGTTATTTCCGCCATTCTTTACGCGTTCGCACGTTTCGCAATGCGAGATCACTTCTCATCCAACCGCTTGCAAATGAAACGAGGCGAGCGGCGAAAAACCTACGCCATTCACATCCACCGCTTTTCCACCTTCCGACTCGATGCCATGTCCCATAAATCTTTCCCGCCTGCCAATGTGTTTTTCTCGCTTTCCATTGCTACCAACTACTTTTGCGTGAATACTACGATTAGCCAAGTTAAATATTATGAATAAATAAAACAAGTTCTTTTCTATAAGCAACAACATTCTAGGTGTAACTATCTAGGTTATAACTCAACACGCGACTAAAAAGTGAAATTTCGCAAAAACTTTGAGAGCACCCGTTACATTAACTTCGTAGCTGTTTGCTGATGTTTGCTGATGCAAGCACTGCACAATACGGAATTGCAGAAATAATTCAAATTAAGGTGAAAGCAAGTTTTAATTAAATATTGTTTCACGTCAAAAGTCTCAACGCCGAGCACACGCGACTCCGAGCCTACCTGAAAACGTGTTGCTCTTTCAGATCGTATTTTACGTTGGAGAATGTCAGAGCTGCAAGGAGCAAAAAAATTGAAGTCTGCAAATAATTTACAATGGCAAACAGCAACAAATAAAATGCTATGGAAATAAATCATTCTGTCGCTGTATTTTATTGGATTGAGTAATATGTCAAGAGCGTTTAAATTAAATACTAAATACGCAGGAATTTGGAATAATTTCGTCGTCTTAATTTTTTAACATTTGTATGCTTCAACAATAATGAAGACATCCGAACTTGGATTTTAATTTCTTGCAATCTAGGTTAGCCGATTTTAGAAAAAAAGTCATCGACAAACTGGTTGAAGGGTAGCAAGAGATTGTTAGTAATAACGGAGCATACATAATTGATGAAATTGTTGTCATATTTGATTTAAAAAAATAACCAAATTTTTGATAAAGACAAAAAAGCTTATGACTTAGCACTGCACCTGAAAACAATCTATTTTCTTTCGTGAGTTTTTTCATCTCTATTTATTGTGGAACGAAAAATCTAGACAATAAAACGCTCATGACCTATTACTTAACTCAAAATATAAATTAATGTGCAGCACAAAAATAAATGTCCCTGTTAAACTTTTTATTTATCGTTAAAAATCGGTTCTTTCAGCTTTTCATTTTAATGCCTCACTGATGAAATAATAGCAGCGAAATCTGGCATACTCCAGAGNATAAATGAGAAGTACACAATAACCGCAAACCGCAAATAAACACCCGCTTTTTTAGAGTTTCGTACTTTCTATAATCCCAGCCCCAAACATAACAAGAATATAACAATATATTTATGCGTAAAAATGTTTATTCTTCGTCTGCCAGATGTGCCACCATATTGCTGACTTAATATATATATAGCGAATATTAGAAAATTATTACCGTTCTGAAAAACAACCACATTCGGCATCCCTTAAACGATAAAATCACTAATATCATGGTTATGTGCGCTTAATAAATTCTGGAATTGGTCAAATTTGTGTAAATGACTGCGAGCGCCGTAAATTCGTCGCTCTAAAATGAAACTTCCAAATTATAG
>JAODGE020026976.1:0-15190 GCA_027574965.2 Ecitophya simulans
TCGAGCAGGATCAGCGCCTCGATCGCGGGAGCCAACATGCTGCGGATTAAATAAAACGCGTTGAGTTCCTCCCTGCGCCTTCGATACTCCTCGTGCAAATCCTCCAACGCCTGGTCGGAGTGCGTCAACGCCACTCCTAACTTGCTCGCAGCCGTCCGGGCATACTCGGCGAAGTTCTCCGGCTCTCTGCGGAACTTGCCGACATTCCTCCCCTTGAAGCGCATCCGTTCGAGGACCACCTCCAACAGGGCGCGATAAAACACGATCTTGCTCGGCAACTCTCTGTTGTGGACGATCCTGTCCAGAGAATGCGCCGACAGCATTCTCGTCGCTCTCGGCAGGGCGAAACGCTTGGCCTTGAGGTGCGCGCTCATCGGGAATCCGTCCCGCGCCTCCCCGACGCTACCCATGGCCGAATTGGCCAGGTAGCTTTCGTTCAGCAGGTGATAGCAGCACGAGACGTTGACGATCGACCGGACGTTCGGCACGGCGTTGAAGATCCGCACGCTGGTCGGTCCTAGGTTTCCGCAGGTGTGCAGGCCCACGAGTCCGATGCCGGCGGGGTCTTCGCGAAACGCCGTGCGGATCAGCTCGTCGAAGTCGGTGCGCTCCGTGACCAGCTGCGTGACTTGTTTGTACAACGAAATGCGCTGGTTCATCTCTACTCTAGCGCCTCCATTCGATGTTTCTAGGTTGGCTGCGTTTAGATTCCCGTTTTGGGCTTGCTTACGAGCGGAACGGCTCACGACATGCTCCCACCTCTTCTCCAACCTGCGGGCCCGCTTCACGGAACTCGCCGTGTTGGTCATGGACCCGTCGACGCCCAGTATAGGCAGTTCGTGATGGAAGGCCATCAAGGAGCTGAGATATCCCTTTCCGTCGCCGATGTCGACCAAATGCGACGTGCCGGCACGTCGTGCCACGTGCTTGGCAACGATGCTTAACGTCTCCACCTCGTGACTCTTTTTCTCCTTCATGAACACGTCCAGTTTGAGTCCTTGCTCGTCCTCGAAGTTGTACAGCTCAAAGAAGTCCTTTCTCTTCAGACAGACGTCTTTCAAGTTGTACAGGGAGCAACTTTTGGCTTCTTTGACAAAGCGTGACAAGTTTTCTAAATTGTCCATGCTTTGCAAGTCCTTGCAATGGTTCTCCTTCAGTAGGAGATAATCTACGGCCTTTTCTAACCCCACTTTCTCAATCTCTGCTTGGATACATGCAGGAATACAATTTTGGTATAAGTTTTGTATGAAATAATCCACCATGTGGCTTTGAGACAGTTTAATGTGTGTTGATATGAAAGCAACCAGCTTATCAATGTTGCACCTTGCCAATTCCAGCTTGGTACCCATTGTTTGCAGTTAGAAACTTAACCTATCAGCTTCTCCCCAAGAGCAGCTGTGATCCAGCTTTAAAATTGCACAGAGCTTCTTGTAACTTGCTCGAATAGCATCCAACCTGCCCAGAATGTCCTCCTCAGTGTTTGCCTTAGGATATTCTTTAATATTCTCCTTCAAACTGGCAACCAAATGAGTAACTTTGTCACTGGCTGATTGAATGCTTAGATTTGCTACAATTCCAAAGTAATAGCCTAACTCCGCACCGATTTCCGCGCCGCGATGATATCCCAAGTGATATCCCTCGGGATTTTCTTGCTGCATCCCTTCTTCGAATCCTTTTTGGTATGATTCTTCGATGATGCGCTCTTCGGAAAATAGGATGTCATCGAACGCGTCGTTTATGTCGATTTCCTACGTGTTTTTGTTCGAGAAATTAATAATTCGGCTGCTTCTAAATGGCTCAGACTCACCGTCATCTTGTGACATGGCAATGGACGTTAATTTAGCAGTAAAAGATGTTTTCGTTATGTGTGAACGTGTTGCACGAAGGACAACGTGACGATGGAATTCGAGGTTAGAATTACGAGATATTAGATATCTGTAAGATGTATTGTATAAGGGGCAAATATACAAACGGACAGATTAGCGTAAGCGAGGGACGATAGGAGGGAAAAAGGACGTCACGCATGTACAATGACTAAGCGACGTGTCTTTGTTTGCCTTCCAAAATTCCACCCGATTCCAAACCTTTTCTAGGAGAAATGCGAGTTTTAACAATTTAAGGTCGGCAACCAACTTGACACGTTTTTTAGTCGCAGTTTTGAAAGTTTGACGAAATACTTAACTTAATTAAGTAAAGTCATTGTAATTTTTTGCCAGTGTTTAAAGATAAACCGCGTCAATAATGACGGAAATTTTTTAAGTCGTAGCGTGTGCATGAGGAAAGCCATATTTCTCAATATTTATTGATAATCGACCCAATTCGCAGCCTACGTGACTGACAATCAGCCTATAAAGATAGCGCACAACGCCAAGCGCAATATTTTATTGCGAACTTAAGCGCTACAACAAGCATCTTAGTCGAATTGCATTAAAATATTGCCATAAAAATGAATAACGAAATAAGTCGTTGCGTACTTCCAGTTTTGCTGTTGACTTTCCACGGGGGGCTACAACAGGTATCATCCCAGGTGATTATAGAAAATTCTCAGCCAATTTAGTGAAGATACTGAATAACCAGATGTAATATACTAGAAATTCGACTCGATAAAAATCACCGTCTACTACGACGCGGCCGGCAACGCAAGCGCAGATCTCCTCACCAATCAGGTCCTGCCGTCGTACCCGGTAGTGGGGGAGAGAATAACCTTGAGCTTGGTGCCGTTCTGCTTGGCAGCCATGCAACCGGGCAGTGACAGCTACCGCGCCAACGTCATTCACGCCTGCGGCTTCTGCCAAACCGAAGATCAGCAAGTCCATCTGGCGTACGCCGTCTGCGTGATGTCCTCGGGCCCGGCCATAACCGACGACGACGTTCGCGAGGTACGATCAACGCACGAAACAACCTAACCTCCTATTAAACGGCGATTTTCAGTGCGCCGACGCATCCGACCTCTCCTTCGATCGCCTAATGCGCTGCGCCAAAGGCGTCGAGGGCCATGCGCGACTAGCCAACAACGGGTACGCGACGAAGGCCGTCTTCCCGCCGATATATCGCCTCCCCTCGGTCGCCAACAACGGATGGGTGAACGCGGCGCTCCAGACGCGCGCCACGACGGACTTTCTAGGTTACGTCTGTTCGTTCTTGAACGACGCGCCGTCAAAATGTTTCGGCGCCTCGACGCTGTAATAATTATTCGATCCCATCGATTCTCAAACTCAATTAAATGCTTGTGCGTTCCTAATGCGATTGTAAATCGTGTCCTTGCTCGTCGGGAAGTGCCTGAGCAGGTGCTCCCAGTGATCGAGCCTCAGCGTGAGTATCTCCACGTCGGTGACGGCCTTGTACGTGAACTGGTGCGGCACGTTGTGCCTGAACAGGCCCTGCGCCAGTCCGAACATCTCGCCGCCGCCGAGGCGATCGTGCCGCGTCTCCGTGCGATCCTCGTTGATGGTGACGATCTCGACGCTGCCTTTGCGTATGAAATACATCGACCTGTTGATCTCGCCGCGATGGACGACGATCTCGGTCGCGAAGTACACCGAGCGTCGCAACTGCGCGGCGACGTTGCGCAGGAAGTTCGCCTGCGTGCCGTAGAAGACGTACGACTTCTCCAGCAGCGGGCGGTAGAGGAGGACCTTCAGTTCGTCGGTGAGCGGGGTGGGGAGCAGGGACAAAATGGCGGGAAACTGTAACGCGTCGTAGGAACGGAACGTTTGCAGGCTGGTCCTTGCTTGTCGGCGTCACTTACGTTCTGGCCCATCAGTTTCTCTTCCGCTTGCACCATGTGCCACCGCAGCTGCGCGGCGCGGTGCGGATTGACGCGCATCGTTTGCACGTACGCCATCAACTGCTTCAGCTGATAATTAAAGGCGACCACCGACCTGACCTTCACGTACAGGCACGTCGTCATCTTGGCGATGAGGAAATAGCGATAGAGGTTGAACGCCGGCAGCAGCAACGCGATGACGACTTGCTGCCACGCCTCCGCGTACATGCGCCGTATGGTGGCGGCGCCCGTGAGCAGGTTGATCATCAACAGCAGCGCCGCCGCATAGCGCTCGACGATGGCGCCGCAATCGCTCGGCGCCATCTTTCCGACGCGCTCGTCGCACAACAGCCACGCGCAAGTCGTCCAGTGCAGGACCACCAACAGAGTCGCCAGGGTGCGCCTGCAAACCAACGCGTCGTACGCGATCGCCTCGGCTAAAGAATAAGCGAGCAGATAGTTACAGCAGTTTGGGCAGCCACAACGCGGCGTCCACGTCTTTCAACGTCGCGATGCCGATGTAGCGACATCTGTAGAGCGCCAGCAGGCGGATATAGGCGAAGCACATGCGCGGCGAAGTTAAACGCACCGGTTCGGCGGGATAGTCGTACATGAAGTAGGAGAACGTCAGGACGATCAAGCAGACAGCTTCGACGACGACGATCGTCCCGAAGCGCCCGGCCAGATGCTCGTCTCTCGTCAGCTTGTAGCTGGTTATCAGGCAACCGACATTGTTATAGAAAGGTCGGGCGAGTTGCACGGCCAAGACGAGAACGAACACGACGTCGATGGCGATCATCGCGTACATCACGGGCCTGACGTCGGTGAGGAAGTTGACGGGGATGAGGGCGCAGTTGGCGAAGGCAAAGGACGTAATGACAGTGTCTGGAAATACATTTAGGTTAGGTTAGGTTAGGTTAACGGCGGCGGCCCAGTGGAACGCGGTTTTCACCAGCGTGTTTGTAAAATCTGAGAATCCGCTTCGACCCATCGGTGATAATCCCATCCGAACGACGGCGTCGCCCTCGGCTTCCCTTTCCCTTCTCCGCCGTCTTGCGAGAAATTTGCACAGAATCGTCGCTCCTCGTGTGATTCGGCATGAAATCCTTGTACTCGCTGAGGACGCTCTTCAATTCCACATCAAACTTGGAGTAATTCTTCAAGATATTGAAGTAATCGATCGACTTGAACGCCAGCACGTGAACGTAGTCCACCGTGGTGGCGACGATCGACATGAGGGGCGTGGTCTCTTTGTTGAAGTGGCCGAAGATGCTGCCCTTGGATATGTTCACCCTGTAGGACGAGCGCGCCAACTCGACGTGCACGACGCCCTCTAGGACGATGTAGAACCGATCGCAAACGTCTTCGTGTTTGACGATCACTTGCTGCGGCAAGAGGTACACCGGTTTGGCGATGAGGACGAGGATGCGGATGAAGGCGCGCTCCATTTTGGCGAAGAGCGGCACTTGACCCAAGACGTCCTCGTAGAGGAAGCACAGCGTGTCTTGGAGGAGCGTCGTGTGGAGTCGCGACAACAACGACGTTTTCTAGGAGATCGGGAGGGAAAGCGACTTAAGCGACACGAGGTAGGAGAGGGTAAAACACAACTGCCGTGCGGTAACCTACGTCAACGCCGCGAGTCATCCGCCAGTAATACAGCGCGTTCGCTTTGAAACGCGCCCGCATCGCCGTGTCCACCGCTTCCTCGTTCGCGAGGAAGACCTTCAACTGCTCCATCGTCTTCTGATACTCCGCCACGCGCGAGCTGTCCTTGAAGTGCTGCAGCGTGCCGACGAAATACGATATCACCGTCTTCAGGATGTAGCCGCGCAGGAATATCCCAACGATCAGAATGCACACGACAATGTGCAGATTGGCCCCGCCCTGCGTCGTCAGGTGACCGAAGTCGACCGAGAACAGCAAACACGACGTCCAGTAGACGGCCAACAGATAGATGCGCTCCACGGTGACGGCGTCTCCGTGCGCAAACAGAGCGCTGCGCCGCACCCAGCTACCCTCCGCGCACGACAAGTCGGACCGCCCTTCCAGCGGGACGCACTCCGACGCGACCAGGGCGCACGCGCCGGCGTTCAGCAGTATGCCGATCATGGACGCGCACTTGATCACCTCGATCGTCCGCGGCAGCATGTGCAGCTCCAGCAGTTTCAGCTTGGCCAGCAGGACGAAATACTTGTACACCTGGATCATCTTGACCATGCGCAGCAGGGCGTACGTTCGCAGGTCGTCGTGATAGGCTCTGTACATCCACTCGACGGGCAGCGCGAGCATGCAGTCGAGCAACATGCCGCGTCCGCCGTACCGCCGGATCGTCCTGTACGGATGCACGACGAGCACGCCGTTGTGATGCTCGTAGGCGAGGTAGCAGAGGAGCAGGCAATCCAAGCCGAGGACGACGTCGCAGAAGACGTTCACGCGGTACAGCGCCGACGGTCCGCGGAAGTAGCGGCCGTAGCTGATCATCGTCAGCGGCGTCGTCAGTCCGTGCGTCAACGCGACCACGGCCCTCAACACCACCCAGCAGATGAAGAACACGCCCCACGGGTGGACGGTGAAGGGCGCCATGAAGAAGCGCAGGAAGGCGATCTCCTGCGTCCGAAACGGATAGCCGTAGCTCTCGCCGCGGCGCGCGCAGTATTTCAGCACGTTGACGAACGACGCGCGCCGAAAGAACCTGCCGATCTGCTGGAGCGCGCCCGGACGTCTGGCGTCGGCGCCCACCGTCTCGGGCACGCGCAACGTGTACGCGGCGGCGGTCGCGTACGCCTTCGAGCGCGGCACCTTCGACAGGGCGTTGTTCAACTGCGGATATTGCAGCAGCGCCTGCTGGAGGGCGGACCCGTCGATGGAGACGAAGACGCACGGCGTGCACGTGCTGATCGTGCGGCCCTCGGGCAGATTGAACAAGAGCGACGCCATGCCGAACGTGCCCTCCCTGATGTCCGACGTGCTTCTGGTCGCGCTCTCGTCGTCGTCGGCGTCGTCGGTCTGCGTGTGGATGTTCATCAGAGTGGGCACCTTACGCAAGGGGCGGATGTACGACCCACTCTCGTCGCGGCAATACCCTTGCGCC
Source organism: Ecitophya simulans (assembly GCA_027574965.2). Taxonomy (NCBI): domain Eukaryota; kingdom Metazoa; phylum Arthropoda; class Insecta; order Coleoptera; family Staphylinidae; genus Ecitophya; species Ecitophya simulans. Next base: position 6,858 of record JAODGE020026976.1, read on the forward strand.
AGCACCAGCATCTCCTTGTTCATGTTGCCGACGTAGGTGACGAAGTCGCGCGCGGGAATCAGGTAGATTTTCGACTTCAGTGCGAGCAGCGTGCAGAACGTCGGCCCGATGGCGTTGAGGAAGGGCACCTTCGTCAAGGTGTCGAAACGCTCGGCGAGCAGGATCTCGTTGTGCAGCGTCGCGGACATGTAGTTGCCGTGATTGTACTGATAGAGATAGCCGGGTTCGTGCTCCCATTGTATCCGGTAGTAGGCCAGGAGGCGCTTCCTCAGCGTCTCCGGCAGCCGGTTGCGGAGGCAAAACTTCTTCATGTCGTGAATGTCGCGCCTGTAGAGGATATTCTGTCGCAGCTGGAGGAAACGCAGATTGGCCAGGTCGACGAACACGAAGCTCAGATAGGCGTAGCCGAGGAACGAGATCAGGAGGCAGATGGACATGTCCAAGGTGTTCGTGGAGACGTTCACCTCGAGGTTGTGTATGTTCTGTAGCGATTCGAGCAGCGAGCACAGCAGCGGCTGATCGGTTCGCGGCTCGCGCACCCCCAGGCGGAACTCGCGGCTCCTCAGCGTTCGGTACCACCCGTCCGCGTAGCACGTCAGGGTGAAGCACGCGGCCAGATAGAGCAGCACGCCGCCGTAATACACCACCAGGGCGATGCTCAGCGTGTGGAATGCGAGGCGTTTGTAGAACTCGTTCGAGCAGTTGATGGACCACATCAGATGGAACAGCTTGTAGACCTTCAGGACGCGGTTGAGCTTCAGGACGTGGTAGAGGAAGGTCGTCTGCTCGGCGTCGTGGCTGTCCGGCAGGACGTAGACGAAGACTTCCGGATACAACGCCGCGAAGAAGTCGAGATAGAACGACCAATCGGAGAGCTTCTGCCACAGGTGCTTCTTCCACGCCGAGCGGTTCCACGTGAAGACGCGCCGCTTGCTCTTCGGCACGTTGTAGGTGATGAGCGTGAGGACGAGGTCGATGACGAGCAGCGCGTCCATGGGTATGGCGGCGTACCGGAACATCGTTGGAAAGTGCCGGCGGAACGCCGCGTAGTACGGATAGAAGATGGCCACGACGACGCTGACGAGCACCATCATCAGGTTCCACGCGGCATTGAGCACCAGGTTGTGATCGACCTTGCCGACGTCGGAGGACTTGTAGAAGGCGATCGAGCCCTTGCGCGTGACCGAACTACTAATCGTGCACGTCCTGTACAGCTGCTTGTTGGCCCGCTCGATGATGCTGACGTGATATTGCGGCGGGCGCTTCATCGTGGTGCTCTTCCGCACGCGGCTGTCGGCGAGCTGCGCTTGAAACGTGCGCACGATTTGCTTGTAGACGTCCGGAAAGGCGCTCAACGTCAACGTGAAGAAATCCTTTTTGGTGAGACAGAGGACTTGGACGTGCGTCACGCACCTTATCGTCGCCTTGCAGGTCATGTTCAGGAGCATGGCCGTCTGCCCGAGGCAGCTGCCCGCCTCCAGAGACATCATCGACGTCTTGTCGTCCTCGGCCAGCACGTCCACGTAGCCCTCGACGAGCACCACCATCCGGTCGACGCGCGCGCCCAGCCTGAAGATCGTCTCGCCGGCGTTGTAAAACTCGCGGCGCATTTTCGTCGACAGATAGCGCAGGAAGCACTCGGCGCTCGCGTGCTTCACGCCGAGGACGACGCCGGCCTTCGGCGCCGACAGGTGCAGGTCGTGCAGCACGTCCTGCACCAGCGCCCAGTTGACGTCGCGCAGGAACGCCGACACCTGGTCCAGCGAGATCGACCGCTTGTTCACCTCGACGTTCTCGTGGTTCTGCGTCACGTGCGGCACGAGGCGCTCGAGGTCGCTGTGCACGAGATGACTCTTCAGCGTGCGCGTGAAGTGCTGCAGCGCGACGTGCCGCTTGTTGTGCACCTCGCGGTCGAGGAAGAGGAAGCCGTGCAGGTAGAGGAAGAAAACGAAGTAGGCGAACGAGACGACGACGACGTACGTGTTCGGCCACGTGTCGCTGGGCCCCGGCCAAGCGCACTGGAACATTATGCCAGCCGCGTAGTACGCGCACGTCGGATACGTGGCCTTGAACAGTTGCGCGTGGTGCGGATCCAGGTGTATGCGATGCGCGGGCCGAAGGGCGCGCGCCGTCAGTCCCCACAACACCGCCCCGGCGTGCAGTAACACCGCCACGATCGCGCCCATCCGCAGGACGAATTTCAGTGCGGAGAAGTCGCCCGGTCGTAGTATGCGCAGCGGTTTGACAGTCCAGTAGAGGCGCAGCGGGGCGGTGACGCTGCGACACACAAAGAAACCTACGTCGATGCTCTCGGCGCCATCTAGCCGCCAACTGACGTTCAGTCTGTCCGCGATCTCCTTGTAGAGAAACCAGTACGGCACTATCAGAAACACGTTGTATGCCCATTCGGCGCAACGTCCGCTCTTGCGGCAAGCTATCGAGACGTAGATGAAGAAGATCAGGTCGTTGATTATGCCGAAATAGAACACGAGGTAAAACATCCACGGCGATTGATGCCAGAACACCAACAGGTACGGCACCAGAAAGTAGTGCAGCATGTTCGACAGATGGAAGATGAAGGTTAGCCATTTGGTGCTCACCAGGAACGAACACTTTTCTCTGAAGATCGCGCAGCGGGATCTCGCCGGCGGTTGGGGTTGCGCGCATAGGAGACTGCTGTTGGGGCCGAAGGGCGTCGCAAGATCGGCGAACGGGTCCGGATCGGCGTATTCTTGAACGAACGCCTCGTCCATGTGGTTCACGAGGACGGACGTCCAGGAATTGTCCTGCGAGGATTTTATGGCGATCGGAAGGGCGCGAATCGTCGATTTGTTGCGGCTGAAGTCGCGATGAGGATACATTCTCGAAGGACCGCGAACGCAGTGTATGAACGAACGCGCGTCAACGAATCTTTTCGTGTATTGTGTGTTGCCTAGGGAATCTCTCCTTTGCGTCCTCTGCGTCGCCAAGCAACTCGATGTAAACCAAATTTACTCGCATAACCATAACAACCAAAAATTATTATAACTTTGACTGGATTGTCTAGGGTCTGGTCGGAAAGCATATTTACACTCCTTGAATATACAAGAAATGTTCAATGTCAACGAATCTGGGAATGCCGTGGGGTTTGATTCACAATGGAAAGTCAAGAAGTAAGTCAATACTAGCACAGGAACAGGTGACAATGCTAATGTTTTACTATTATTTGTAGAGTGACGATGCAGGGAACTTCCCAGACAAGTCCAGTGATAACTGGGGAAGCTGCCAGTGGGACTGCTGCGAGCACAAACTGCCAAATACAAACAGAGCCACAGGAAATGCCCATCCCAGAATACAATGAACAGAGACTAGCAGAGTTTCTCAAGAGATTATACCCAAAAGTCAGCAAGGAACTGAATGAAGCAGCATCTTCCCATGTCTTTAAAAACTACAGATCTGATGCATCCAATGTGATCAAGCCTAAGTTGGTCTCTGCCTTCAAGCTCACTTTGGAAAGAGGAGATTTTGTAAGTCTAAGTCTCTTATGCCACACATCTTTATTCTAATGTAGGCGGCTTTGTTTCATAGACAAAATCCGTGAGTGGACTGTCTTGGAATGCAACAGGCAAGAAACTGGCAGTGAGTGTTGTCCAACAGCACGAGTCCTGGTGTCACCATGAGGGCATGATCTTTATCCACACGTTCTCTGGCTCGCGGGACACGGAGGACAAGCTGCTGAGGATTAAGATTCCCAACTGCATCACGGCCATCAGTTTCCACCCCACGCTGCCTCCGCTGCTAGCGGTAGGCACGTACACGGGCGAGATCATCATCGTGAACACGCAGAACGACGAGAACGATCAGCTCCTGGCGAAAATAGCCGGGCACGACGGTGTGGTGACCAAAGTGGCTTGGGTGGAAGACTTGGAGGCGGAGAAAAGCCACCTCCTGGCCACCGGCAGTCTGGACGGGTGCCTGAACATGTGGGCGTTCGGCGTCGGCGCGAACGAGCTCGCGCTGAAGGCGAAGTACAAGATAAAGACGCCCTTGTTCGGCAAACTGCAGCGCAAGGGCGACACGCCGGCCGCCGTCGCCAAAAAGGTCGAGCGGGGCATCGTCTCGTTCGACTTCTCGCGCCACCACCCCGAGAAGTTCGTGGTGGCGGCCGAGGGCGGTCTCGTCGCGCAGTGCTCGCGCTTCGGCGCCAAGGAGCTCGGCACCGTCGGCGACGCGAAAGTCTCCGATCCGGTGTTCAAGTATTACCGGGCGCACGAGGGCGAGATCGCGTCCGTCGTCGTCTCGCCGGACGTCCCGGAATTGTTCGCCACGAACGGCAGCGACGGGGAGATCCGCGTGTACGATATGGGCGAGGAGGAACCCGGCAACGTCATTGCCACCGCGGACGGCGCCGCGGTGATTGCCTGGGTGCCGTATAGTCAGAACCTGATCGCCGCCGCCGGGGGCAGCGGGCGCGTAGATTTCTACGACGCGAAGAGCGGCAAAGTCAGGAACCGCAAGCGGGATAAGGACGAGAAGGAAGACGGGACCGGCGAGGACGGGGAGGACGCCTGTTTGACCTCCTTGGCGTTCCATAGTGGGCGGATTAACGTCGTGGCTGTGGGCACCAAGGAGGGAGGCGTACAGATTTGGGACATTCCGTGGAATAATTATTGATTGTAATGCTCTTTCAAATAAATTGTTTTGATACTGTTCAACTGTGCGTGTTTCTATTACAAACTATTGGAAAATATCCAACAGTTGTTTTAAAATGTGCTTTTGATAAAAAAATTATTAGTTGGTGTTATAAAGTACCAGGAATGGCGGAAGTAGAAGTTAGTATATTTTAAACAGTTTTGCTATGTTTATGGTCAATTCCGCTGCTGCACTTCACGCCTTGTAAAGTGCACAAATTTGGGATATTTCGTGGAAAAATTATTGATTGTAATGCCTGTTTAAATAGTTTTAATACTGTTTAATTATAGGCAACTTCTTGTGCGCGTTACTATACAAACTGTTGCAAAATATGCATCAGTTGTTTTCAAATGTGTTTTTGTTAAAAAGTTATTAGTTGGTGTTATAGTGTACCAGAAAATTGTTTTTAATTGGACTAATGTACTGTTTCAAGTAAAAGGTTGTATATTTTAAACAATTTCGCAAAGTTTTTAGTCAACTAAGTTGTTATTCTTTACGCCTTGTTTAAAACCAAACCTAACCTTGATAAAAACACATTGTTACGTTCTACCAAACCGTTCGACTTCAAAATCACGAGACAAAATGGGCAGAAAACGCAAAGGCAAATCAGCCCGCAACAACGTCAAAGTCCTACAGGAACCCGACGAGTTTGTAAATGCGCCGCATTCATTCGTCATCTGCAAAGGCATATCTGGCGGAAGTATGGAGCAACTCACTAGAGACTTCCGTAAGGTGATGGAGCCCTTCACAGCCTCGGCGCTCAAGGTAAAACGACAGCAAACGACTCTGTAACAACAGAAACAAACGTAATTAATACTGAGTTCTTCATCTAGGATGGTAGGAAGAACACAGTGAAAGACTTTGTACATGTTGCTGGTATGTTCCATGTCTCACACCTGAGCATTTTCTCCAGAACAGAAAATGGCATGTACATGAAGATTGGAAAAATCCCCAGAGGGCCCACGTTGACCTTTAAAGTGCACAGTTTCTCCCTGGTCAGGGATGTCATCTCTTGCTTAAAAAAGCAGTTTCTGTTGGAATCAGCCTTCAAGCATTCACCTCTGATTGTGCTGAACAACTTTTCTGGAGAGGGTATGCAGTTCAAGCTGATGGCATCCATGTTCCAGAACATGTTTCCCACTCTGAACCTCCAGAAGGTTGACCTGAACAGAGTCAAGAGAGTGGTGATGCTGAATTATGTCACTGACAGCAAGTTAATTGACTTCAGGCATTATGCCATCAAGATCAAGCCTGTGGGAGTGTCCAAAGGTGTGAAGAAAGTTGTGGGGGGCAAGGTGCCCGACTTGTCCAAGTGTCATGACATCTCAGAGTTTTTGACTAAGTAAGTTCATCATTTCTATCTTTAGAAGATCGATTAAAACCCAATGATTCTTCGTGCAGGGGTGGAATAGCGTCGGAGAGCGAAGCCGAGGACGACTCCAACGCGCACGTCACCCTCGGCCAGAAGATCACCTCGCGCGGAAACATCGAGCAAGGCAAATCGGCGATCAGACTCTCCGAACTCGGGCCCCGATTGACGCTCCAACTGATTAAGATAGAGGATGGCCTGATGGACGGAGAAGTGCTGTTCCACGATCTGGTCGCGAAGACCGAGGAGGAGAAGGAGGCGATTCGCAAGGCGCGCGAGGCGAAAAAGAAACTGAAAGAAAAGAGGAAAAAGATCCAGGACGATAATACCAGACGCAAGGAACAAGCGAAGGAAGCCTTGAAGGAAAAATCGCTGGAGGGCATGAAGAAGAAACAAGACGTCGCTGATGATCAGGCTGACGTTGAGGACGACGCGGAGCAACAAGATGGTAACAAGGCGAGGAAACGAAAACGCGAAGGCGATGACGATTGGTCGGCCGAGGAGGAGGACGACGACGCCGAATATTACCGCGAGGAGGTTGGCGAGGAACCCGACAAGGATTTGTTCACTTCGAAAACCACCGGATTTCGACGTCCGAAGACGTTCCGCGCGTTCAGTAAGAAACCGAGGATGGACAAGCGGCAAAACGCCAAAGGAGATGGCGGCCCAGCGCACGGAAAGTTTAGTAACAATAAACGCGGTGATAAGTTTAATTCCAAGGGTGGCGAGAGAGGTAAACAAGGGAATAGAGGTAGGAATAATAAGAACAGCAAAGAGAAGACTAATGCGACAAACAGAGACTTTAGACCGATTGGCGTCAAGTCGGGTAAGACGGGAGTGAGGAAGTTTGCGGGGAAAAAGCGCTAGAATGGACAGTCTGCACTGTGCGAGGAATGTAATAATATTTCATATACTGGTCAGAAACTTAACAGTTACGTCATTATTATGAGTGATGTGTTCCCTTTCACTTCCTTTTCTTTTTGTTGTAAAGAATACTAAATGAGGTACAACTCAGTACCGCATGGTTTATAATTTGTCTTCTCTAACCTGACTAACTTAAAGCTTTGACTGACAAACGGAGAAAGCACGAGAAAAAACAGAAATAGTTTATAGACCTGTCAAATGCATCCAATGAGAGGTTATTTTGTCCCGTCCTCTACGGGTAACTCGTTCGCGCACATCTCTCTCTCTTACTCTTTACGTTTCTCCCGTAGAAATACACTAACTTAAGCACCATGACGTAGGATTTTGTTCGTCGTGTATCTTCGGTGTTTCAAATTCGAATATATCGTTATGTAAAAATGTATTTTATCGCGATCCTTTGTAAACATCGATGAGAGTAAAACTTCCTTTCATTTTTTTCAGAAATCTTGTGTATCATTGCGGAAAACAAAGCTTGATCTTTCAATTAGTAAAAAAGAAAGTAACTCCCGATCATACCCGAAGTCTACCTAACCTTGGTCAGCTCATGCTCGCCTGCAGTTGCTGCCACAACACAGCACACGTCGGCCGATATCGCCGATCGACGTAAACAAATTCACATTCGCGGCGAGCACCGCGAACGCTACTGCTTCGAAAGTCTTTACGCCCTGCCGCATTATTATGCGAATACTCGACGACGCATCCTGATAATAAATCAAACACCAGTCGACCAACAGCGGTCGCATCCAACAAAATGGGTAAGCTAACCACGCTCGATAATCGACTAATCGTTCAACTAACATCTAACACATTGCTGACTTCACCTGTGCATCTTCGCGACCATGACTCCAATTAGCATCGCATGTGTGGACTGTGTTTTAGGAGGCGAAAGTGCCAACAATCTTAAATATATCAGCCTTGTCACGTTGACAGTGCAGAATGCACTCCTGGGACTGAGCATGCGCTATGCAAGAACCAGAGATGGAGACATGTTCCTCTCTTCGACAGGTAGGCTGGTTGCCAAGTGCATTGAATGAAAGGAAGTCAATGGACGCATTATGGTTTTAGCTGTGCTGATGTCAGAGTTGGTCAAATTAGCAACATGTTTGGCCATTGTCTATGTGCAAGCTGATGGTGTGGATGGCCTGCTCAAAGCAATCAAAACCAATATCATTCAACAGCCAAAGGACACACTGAAAGTGTGTGTACCCTCATTTGTTTATGTTATACAGAACAATTTGCTGTATGTGTCAGCCAGTCACTTGGATGCAGCTACATATCAGGTAAGATTGACCATGACCCAATCCAAGGAGGTGAAGGATATTTGATTTGAGCTAATTATTATCTAAATACTTTACTTAAGAGAACTTTA
>JAODGE020026982.1:0-11374 GCA_027574965.2 Ecitophya simulans
GAGAGAGAGAGAGAGAGAGAGAGAGAGTGAATCTAGCAAATTTCTTCAATTTTGTTTTAACAAATTACAATATTGTTGGTGCAAAAACGTAATGTATCAATACGCAACCAAAATTTTAAATATTTGAAATATTTACAAAAAACATACCTGATAAGAATGGAAGTATATTAACAGGTACTTATAGTTTGAACAGCATATAGTTACCACCCAGCAACACTGAAACATACATTTAACTTGGAATATTGAAGTACTGATTTTTAGTCAATATGTTTACTCGCGTTCGTAATCAAGGTGATAAGACTATCACTTTCATTGCCAGCTAAACTCGCAAAGAATCACATACCTTACTGTGCAAAATGTATTTATGTCGGCGCCTGAACAATTAGTTAAATATAACAGTTTAATATACCACGGCGCAATGACTGACTACGATTTTGCGAACATAACAAGTCTCGTGGCGCAACAGGAAAATGTTCAGCACTACAAGTTAGAGTTGAAATATTCCACCAAGAAAGGCGATGGCTATATGGGAACAGTTCGAGCAGTTCGTATAATTGGAAGTAACAAAACGCTAGACTTGGTGTACAAATATTCTCATCGTGACCCGGAGGTCCACAAAAAGCTACCCCTTCGTCTTGCATACACCACTGAAATTTCTTTATACAAGAATATTTTACCCGTGTTTGCGGAGCTTCAAGAAGAATATCACGTAAAAAATCCTTTCAACAACACTGTCAAATATTACGCTGACGTTGATGAGCCCCTGAATGAACTCCTGGTACTGGACAACATCACGTCTCAGAATTACGATGTCTGTAACAGAAAACAAGTGATGAATGCAGCACATTTAGAACTTGTTTTAAAAACCCTTGCTAAATACCATGGTACATCTTTTGCCCTGAAAACTTTACAGCCTGAAAAGTTTAAAGCATTGACCATAGATATGGATGGGCCCAAAATTATCGAGGTCTTCATGGATTCAGCTAAGTACTACAATCAAATGTCTGATATGATTAAAGAACAACTAGAATTTTTTTGATTCCAATGAAGAAAAGACCTACCGAGACATACTGGAACAGTTTGCAATTAATATTGAACGAGATGTTGGTGCAACAATGAATGAGCACAGAGAATACGATGTTATCCTGCACGGAGATTGTTGGTGCAATAATCTAATGTTCTTGTACGATGACATGAACCACCGAGCTAAGCCAAAAGACGTTAAACTGATTGACTATCAAATGGCTAGGACTGCATCGCCTGTACTTGATTTATCTTACTTCTTCTACACAAGCGCATCATCGGAATGCATCGCTAACCTGAATCATTTTCAGAAAGTTTACCATAATGCTCTAGCTGAACATATAACGAATTTTAACTTAAACATAGAAAATGTGTATTCTTTCAAGAAATTCCAGAATCAATGGAAACTAAAAGCGAAATTTGGCTTGATGCTGTGTTTTAACGTGAGAAAAATGATGTTACTGGAGAGTAAAGATGCTCCAGACTTGTCCAAAGATGTAAAAACATTTTTATCAAATCTGAATCTTTCGAGAGAAAACGAAGCCCGTTATCGCCAGGAAATAAAAGGTATTGTCAAGCATTTTATTGATTTAGGATTTTTGTAAATTGTATATTTTGCAATACGTATCCACAAACACAATTACAGCTGCTATTTATTCAAGTAATTTACAAATTATGTAACCATTGTTAGCCAAAAATATAATCACAGTTGTGGAGTAATTCATGTATGAAATTATGTCGTCATTTAATAATATATGTTTGTATCACGTGTAGACAGCAGATCGTGAATGTATAATTATTTTGTAAACAAGTGATAAAATTAGCCAAACATATAGCGTTTATATATCCACATTTAGCCTTCTATAAATTCGTGGAACGTAATGATAGTCGCATTATTGTGGTTGACAGTTTAGGTTGATACCATGGCAGACTACGATTTTACCAATATTGTGCGGCAGGTGGGCATCAAAGAAAATATTCCTGACTGTATGTTGGAGTTGAAATACTCTACCAACAAAGGCGATGGATATCTTGGTACAGTGCAAGCTGTCCAGCTAGTCGGAAAAGGCAAAACGTTAGATGTAGTGTTCAAATTTTCTCACCGTAATCCAAAATCCCACGAGAGTTTGCCTCTACGAGATGTTTATCTAAACGAAGTGAAGTTTTATGAAGAGATTGTTCCGGCGTTCGCTAAGTTTCAAGAAGATAATAAAATTGAAAATCGCTTTGACAACGTGCCCAAGTTTTATGGTGCTATCAAAGAACCTCTCAACGAACTTTTGGTATTGGAAAATGTGAAAATCATGGGCTACGATTTATGGGACCGGAAAAAGGCAATGAACAAAGAACATTTGGAGTATGCATTAAGAACTTTTGCTAAGTATCATGGTACTTCTTATGCCATGCAGAAAATGAATCCTGAATTGTTTGCCAAACTAACGGCATCTATGACGGAAGACTTGACAATGAAATTTATTGCAAAAATGGGTCTATCCGCACAAATTCAAGGAGGTATTGATGAAATTATGAACGTGTTTGACGATAAAACACAAAAACAGTATATTGACGCTTTGGTTAAATTGAGAAAGGACCTACCCACAGAGATGGAAGCCTTGCTGGCTTTCCATGAAGCAGATGTTATCACTCAGGGCGATTGTTGGTGTAATAACGGCATGTATTTCTACGGCAGTGAAGATCATTCCAAGCCAAAGAATATGAAGATGTTAGATTTTCAAATGATTAGACTGGGACCGCCTGTTTTGGATTTATCGTACTTTTTCTATACAATTGCTCCAAAAGAAAGCTACAATAATTTCGAGTACTTCTTAAAAGTTTATCACACCGCTTTAAAAGATTATTTGGCACAGTTTAAGATTAACGTTGACGTTGTCTATCCTTATAATACCTTCTGGCAACATTGGAAAAAGCTTAGCAAATTTGGTTTAATTCTTAGTTTCTTGATTCGCAAAGCAATGCTGCTGGAAAGCGAAAACGCTCCGGACATCACCGAAGGCAATTTTTTGGGAAACATGCACGTCGATTCCGATAAAGAGAAAATGTATCACAATCAAATGAAAGATTTAGTTATTCATTTTGTTGATCGTGAACTAATTTAATTTTTATATTAATGTAAAAATAATAGAATTTTGCTGTTATGGAATTGTAATTGTTTGAATAATATGTTCTTGGGTTTTAAATGTTTTTGATTTTCTTTTACCGTTTTTACTGCAAATGGCAGTCACTTAATTTAATCAACACTAATATTTTACTTGAACATTGAAAAGAACTAAAACGTTAACACTTCAGAGTAGTAGATTGACGCCCCATCAATGAGAGCTATGATGACAAGTGATGACTCAGGACGATTGTTGGTGTAATAAAAGCATAATGATGCTGTACTTCCTATTGGTTAGATTGGGATCGCCTTTTTTGATTTATCCGTCTTCTTTTATCTGCTTTGAAAAAATATTTGGAGCAGTTCAAAGTAAACGTTGATGATGACAGAAACCTAGCAAATACGAAAACGCCCCGCATATCACTGAAGACAAATTCACGGAGAACATACATGTTGATTCAGAGAAAGACAAAATGTATCTGAATCAAATGCAATAATTTAATTATTTACTTTGCCAATTCTCAATTCCGTTAAGAATTAATTTGAAATAAATAGTATACTGTGAAGGTGTGTTGCGCATGTCCAGCATCTGGCGCAACTTTGTTCTGCATCGTTACAACACACAAACTCGACTAAATACCAATAATTGCTGCCCGGGCAAACTTTGTCTCGCCTTATAATTATAAATTAAGCTAAGTTCTTTTCTATTGTTCTTCAGCTTTCCCGAATATCGGTGAATTACCAACCATTATGATACCAACCATGTCTGTTACTTATACATTTTTATAATACCCGCAAAACAATTTGCTAACTCGAGAATTTCCGTTCGAACCTCAGGACCCTACCGGTCCTACCGGTTCAAACTCCCCGTTCTAAAAATGAAATTATTCAACCTTCGCATACTAGGCGCGGCGCTCGCGCTCCTGTTATGCGGCATGGCGCAGCGTAGCTAACTTTTTCTGTTTATTTATTGATTTAATTCACATTATTCTTATGAATTTTTCATTGGAGTTTAACTCGAAGAAAATACAGCTCATGCCTACTCAATCGCTTCATTCGTGTTTAAAAATTCGTAGTATACATAGAATTTGTAGATCTAAAAATTAAATACTAGGGTATCCAGAAAAGTTCATGAATAAAGGATCTTTACCCTTATAAAAAGTGACTAAATTGAAAAAATTACAACTTTGTAACTGTTCAACTTGAAATGAGTGCAATTTATATTTTCTCATTAGTAAAATACGCAAAAACTTATGTAACTAACAATAAAGAAGCTGAGGTAACCCAAACTTCAATTCAAAATGAAATTATGCAATGTTGGTTCTAAATAACTAAAAGTGCGCGCGTTCACTTACGTTCCAATTCTAGGTCACATTGGAATATTGAATTACATCAACCCATCAATAAACAGTTATAATTCCAATGAAACTGTGAACAAGATAAGTTTAAACTTTCAGATTTCGTGGAGTTATGCGGCTATTTATGGGATGAACCTTGACGACTTGTAAACGTCTTGAGAAACAAGACAATTATCACATCCAAAGTTCATAATGTAGCAACACAAACAGAAACAAAAATTTATTCATCATATGTTTAACTTTTGTAAATCTGCCAATTTCACGGAAAACATAGGAGAAGACGAAGTGAACATCTACCTAAAACATTAATCACACGTTTATAATTTTTAGCTTTAGTGCTACTCGTTTTAGAGATTTGCAACATGCGCTTCGGCAATATCTTTTAAGTATATCAAGAATTTATGAACGTCCTAGACCCAGATCGTCATGTTGAATACAAGGACTTATCAGAACTGGTGTATTTGGAGATGGTGATCAGAGATGTGTTGCGCTTGCAGGCGTAAAGTTGTCAATTAAAATGTCTTTGAAAGCAGAAACCGGCATACATGTCAGCTTCACACGACGATGGAGCATATCCAAACTACATTCAATTACTGTGATTGCAAAATTGTGAACAAATGTGTTCATTCTCCTCACACGACTTTATTAATTCTTCACTGCTTTTTCTCACGTTGCCTGCTGCTTTAATAGTTAAAATAAAAATCTAAGAGATTTAATTGATTCACATCATAGTAGGGATAACCGAGGAGAAACCAGTTCGTAATACCACAGTCTCCGGCATGACTAAAACAAATACTTATCGCCTTCTTTTGTTAGTCGTTTTCGTGCGCGAGCAAGTGGCGCAATTTACCTCGTAATATCCGGTTTATCGACCATTGCATAATTATCAAAATAAATTACGACAAATATTCCTGAGCTACTCATAGCGCAGTAGAATTTAGAACTCGTTTCGCAAACACGAAATGGAGGCTCGCAATACGACGGCTGAATCGAAATTATTATGAATTAGTTCTCCGCAAGTCGCACTGCCAACATGATCATAATATTAAGCGTGATTATTGTGCTTCTATTGATCTACAAATATGCATGGCCCAGAAACAAATATTGGGAGAATCGTGGGCTAGCAGCGTACAAAATAAATATGTTTCTTTCTATGAAGAACGTGCTCCACGAAATAGGTGAAGTCTACAAGAAAATGAAAGGTGAAGGTCAGCCCGTTGTCGGATTGTACCTAACATGGGAAAATCTCTTATTCTTTTCCGACTTGCAACTCTTGCAAAATGTGCCAACAAGTAAGAATAGACTGTTTCGAGATAAACGAAATAACTCCGAATTATTCGATGTCATCCTAAATCCAGTGAATAACTTCGTTCTTAACATAAAAGATGTGTCTAGAAGTGATAATAAAATTGACCTTGTTGACCTGACAAGACAACTAACAACAGACATAATTACCTCACTAGCACTTGGTGCCGATTTTAATACATTGACAAAACTTGGCTCAAAAATTTGTGAAGTAACTCTGCAAGCGAGTGCATTCAATTTAAGAACGGTAATGAAACAATTACTTATTGATTGGGTACCGGGCGTCGCCAAACGACTGAGAATTCGTGCTCAGGACTCAGCTGCCAATAAATTCTTCATTAAATGCGTTCAAGATGCGATGGAGTATCGCAAGCACAACATTGCAGAGCATCACGACTTCCTGCAAAGCCTAGTGGATGCGGAAAATGCGGATGGAGAAAAATTGCAAATGACTCTTGAGGAAATCGCTGAGCACATTATGTCATTATTCACGGCTGGCTTAGAAACGCCGGCAGTTAGCATTGGATACGCGTTAGTTGAAATAAAACGCAACTCTCAAGTGGAAAGTAAACTACGTGTCGAACTCGGCGCGGTTTTCGCAAAACATAACTACATATTAAGCTATGAAGCGTTGGACGAAATGATTTATTTGGATGCTGTATTGCAAGGTACCGAGGTTGATTATATATAATAATTACTATAGTTATATGATATTTACTTGCAGAAACTCTGAGAATGTATCCACCAGTTCCAATAGTAAAGAAGCAATGTTCGGAATCATTTACTATTTTAAACCACACTCAAATTGACAAGGGTACTAATCTGGCGGTTTCTATATTTGCTGTCCAAAGAGATCCAGAGTATTATACTGACCCGGAAGTTTTTAATCCGGAAAGATTGCCTACGAACGCGAGCATTCAACTAGAACACGTAATATGTACTCTGCTGGAAGAATCCAAAGAACATTTAGAACAAAAACTCTTACTGTTAATATGTAAAATCACGCTAGCGTTAATTTTATGGAACTTTGATTATGAAATATCAGAGAAAAGCAAATATCCTTTAGACATAGACTCTCCCAATGGAGCCCTTGTACCAAAAAATACAATTTCTCTGAAAGTATCATCACTAATAACATCTTTATAGCAACTTATTGCAATTGTAATGCTGCCAAAATAAAGCTGTGATTGAACAATAAAGACATTTCTAACACTTGTATATTTATTAACAATACAAAAAATAATGCCTTGCAATATTCACGGTTTATGTTGGAATTTATCTTCTTCCTTCTCCCAAAGAGGTTTGTCTTTTTCTGTTAGATTATGAAATTTACCATGGCGACCGACTCCAGATACAAACTTTTGCGCCCCTTGCACTGATTCCTTTGCAATTATGGAAACACCATGTTCAGTCTCATATTGTAACAAATCATCATAAACTTTACAATATGCAGCATTATATGCAGACGTACGATCTGCATTCATGCATTTTTGAGGGAACTTTACCAGTGATTGAGCTAAATTTACAGCTTGACCCAAACCTGTACCAATCGCAACTACTCTATTTGCTAAACCCACCTCAAATGCTTCTTTGGCTGGGATAGATCTTCCAGTCAAAATATAATCTAATGCTCTTGACAAACCGACACATGCTTGCAATCTAACAGTTCCACCATCAAGTAAAGGCACTCCTACAAGAAATGTTGAAACATATTATGTAGTTTATGTAATTTTGCATGAAATACTATTTACCAAATCTTCGACAGTACACACCCATGACAGCATTTTCTTCCACAACTCTTAAATCACACATCAGTGCCAGTTCCAAGCCTCCGGCCACTGCATACCCACTTACTGCAGCCACCAGTGGTTTATTAATGTGCCTTAAGGTAGGTCCCTAAAATAATGCGTAATTACAGTCGATGGAAACTATGAAGTAGTAATTTAATTGCAAAATACCATGTATCCAGTTGGTTTATAAAATATCTCATGTCCAGCATTTTCACCCTGAGACAACTCACTCAAATCATAGCCAGCACAGAAATTGCCACCAACCCCATACAGAACACCAACATAAGCATTGTCATCCCTCTCAAACTCCTCGATTGCATCTTTGAGCTTCTGTGCTGTATGACTATTAATGCAATTGCGTTTCTCCGGCCGGTTAATTCCAAAGGTCGTGATGTGACCTTCTTGCTTAACAATTAGAGCTGCAAAGCACCGAATAATAATGAATGCATTGATAAAATAGTGCGGAGAATAACAACCAAGTAAGGTTAAATTAATACTTTCATTAATCGGTTTTTATCAATAAAAAACGTACTGTTTGTTTCTGAACTGCAGTTTCTACTTGTAACGCTAGTGCTTATCATGGCAAAACGTCTCGCCAATGCGTTCATTTTATAGACTAATTTATAAAAAAGGGGCCGTTTTTATAATGAATCTGTACCAGGCAAAGTTTAAAGTGATGTAAAGTAGTGGGGCAGTTGCTTGATTTGACCCAAAGCAAGCTAGATAACAAGTATCACTGAGCACCAACAATAAGCAAACAAAGAGTGCAGTAAATAGATGAAAAACTTTATTAACATAGATAAGAATAACATGAGAGCTACACTTCTTCTCTGAGGACATGCTTCTTTCTCTCGGGTACAAATGGGACAGCGCCTGGCTTGGAATGCATCCGCCGATTGTTCTCCTTCCTCTTCTCTTTCTCGCGAATGATCCTGTGTTCATTTTTGGCGTTGTAGATGTGTTTGGGTACGTGGCGATGTCGCGCGATGCGTTTAATTTGCGGATGAGTCGCGAACTTGTCGCGCAATGCGTCGGCGTAATTCAACGCCGCTTTCTCGCGAGGTTTCAACTAGAAAATAAATTAGTTTGAACACACGTGTAGTAAATTATTGAGTCGGATACATACTGGGCCGAGCTTTTCTGACGCGCGTGCCTTCCAAATTCGAATATTCATCTCATCAGAACCACTTATGATATATTTATTGTCAAGAGTCCACTGGACTGAAGTGATTCTTTGCATTCTCTTTGTGTGATAGACTTCTCTAGAGTGCCCTTTGCCACATTCAAATATCCTAATGGACTTGTCATAACTGCCTGTGACAAATTCCTTGCCAGTTGGGGCATAATCAATGCATGTCACTGCATGAACATGATCCTTATGTATATTCACAGGATGTCTCAAGCTTCTTGTGTCAAATGAATACACACTGCAAGACAAAACAAACATCACTTATATACAATATTTCACTAATATTTTATATAAATTATTGGTAGGACATACTTGTAGTCCTCATTAGCACAGGTGAAAATGAATGCCTCCATAGGATTCCAGACCAATTTATTTGCCTTTAACTTCATGACAATTTTCCGCAATGGTCCAGCCTCTCTGGTATCATACAAAATAATACTCCTATCACTGGCACACACAGCCATTAAATAATTCTCCACTGGATTGAATGCAATGTCATGCATGTTGTCAACACCCCATTGAAATGTTTTAATAGGCTCATTTCTTCCTTCCTCCCAGATTTGGCAAATCTCTCCAGAGGTTGCAAACACATTGTCTCTGTGGCTATGACTGATTGCTGATAAGGACGTTCTGCTTAACATTGTATTGACTGGTTCTTCCTCTTCACCAAACTGTGGTATCTGAGACTTCCATACTTTGACATTCTTGTCGTCGCCAATTGTTATGAAGTTGTTTCCATGTGGCATGTATGTGATGCCTTGAAGAATCCCTTCATGTGCGATGAAATCCCTGATGCATTTCTTGTGTGTTACATCCCATACCCTTATCTCACCATCAAATGCTCCACTGACTAATGTGTTCAGCTGAGTTGGATGCTTTCCAATGCAAGATATTGAATCTCTGTGTCCATCAAGATTGCCAACAAAAGGTTTGGCAAAGACGCGATCGAGTTTAGTTGCGTTCAATGCGCGTACGTATTCTCTTGCGGCTTCAAAGGGATGAAGATCAGGGTCGTAATTTCTGGGAACTTTAAATATGTTTAAATTAATCTAAACTATGTACATTTGGTCTGTTTTAATTGGTTACCTCTGTGATTTTCCCTTTTTGTTTCTCTCAAAAATTCATTAGGGTCTCTGCTAATTACTTTAACTTTCATTTTAGCTAAATTCTCTCTAATAATTACAAAAATTAAATTAACATTACTGTAATTGTAAGCTTCATCAACGTTAAGTAAACACAAGTGATATAACCTCAAATAAATAACGTGCTTCACTTGGCGGTTTTTTCAAATAGGTTTAAATGCAGAATGTTCCAATGAGGCATTTTACTTGCCTAGGTTGTACTAAAAATATTTAAATATATTGGCATGTTTAGCTACTATTATACATAAATTATTTTAGCAATGATGCTGTTTATAAGTATCTTTGCAAGTTACAACAAATTTGTTCAAATCTACTTAATGTGCATGTATGGGACAGAATATATACAAATTATTAAATAAAATGTCTTCATTGATTTACAGCACAAAGCGGCCTGCTATATAAATGGCAGTTTTCCTAGATACAGCCACGTTTCCTGAATAATTTATTCAATATTTTAGAAACAGCAGTCAGCGTATGTTAACTCTTAATTTAATTTTAAACTGCTTTAAATTTGGATTATATTTCTTATAGGAAAATTAATGTTGAAACTGAGCAAACTGTCCAACTGGACAACATTTTAGATATTATCGCTTCTAAAGTTTTTCCGCTAAATGATAAAATACACTGGACAATTAATGTCAGAGATACTGCAATTCTCTAACCTGAACCAGAAAGCACATTGAAAATGTTGGTGATTCTAAGGTTTGATCATCTGCTACGTGATGGGATTAGCATTATTTCACTTAACACAGCGTATTTTGTTGATGGAGACTTAGGAGAAGTTAATAAACAGGGTGCTATGTTTGATCAGGCCATTCAATGTATATCCACCAAAAGCCCTAAAAACAATTTCTGGGAAAGTTAGTCACATTGGCTCAACGGAAAATAATATTGAAGGAAGTAAAAATACAAGAAACACAACATGTTTTACATAAATGCAAAACACGAAAACGCAATGAAACAAAGATTGCAAGGGATAATATTCAACGACGTAGTATGTGCAAGTTAAGGTGATTAAACTCATGCAAAAAATAGAGGAATTAAGCACAAATCAATTAATATTTACTTTATCGTGACTAAATTTTTAAATATTGGATGCTTCAACCAAACGGTAGTTACTGAAAATCTAGAACGACCAAAAATTAAATTAACAAATGGGCGTGTTGTGCAGGCGTATATCTGCACACACGCCCCACTTCCCACCCGTTGCAAGTTCGTTACAAGGCGAACCAAAAGAAGTAGTTTGATACCATAATGAAATATTACAAAAAAATAATGAAGTTTTACAATCGCACAATTTGACAGTAAGTTTATTCACTTAATAGACCAACGTTATATCGAGCCATATCAAATAATTGCAGTTTATGAAATATGTAGCAGATACAGTTCTACCTGTTTTACAGTATTTTTTATTCGACTGATCAATAAAACGAATGATGCCTGAATTCAAT
>JAODGE020027014.1:0-10209 GCA_027574965.2 Ecitophya simulans
CCAAACTTTTATGCCGTTTTTATTTTATTAGACACTTTCCTGCAAATGCCTGCTTGGCACCGGTGTGTTCAATGCATGGATTAGCTGTGACCACGGTTGAGGGTATAGGATCGACTAAAACCAAGTTGCATCCAGTTCAAGAACGAATTGCCAAAGCTCACGGATCTCAATGTGGCTTCTGCACACCAGGAATCGTCATGTCGATGTATACTCTACTCAGGAATCATGAAAAGCCCAAAATGGAAGATTTAGATGTTGCGTTTCAAGGAAATTTATGTAGGTGTACAGGATACAGACCAATCATTGAAGGATACAAGACCTTCACTGAAGATTGGGAACTCATGCATGCTGCGAATGGTTTGACTAACGGCACACGCGGTCAACAGAATGGTTGCCCAATGGGCGAGCAATGTTGCAAGCGACAATGCGGTAGTGCCAACGGGTCTGATGTGAATGATGCATTATTCGAACCAAGCAAATTTGTACCGTATGACGCTTCCCAGGAACCAATTTTTCCACCCGAATTAAAACTTGATAATTCGTATGATAACACGTCGCTGGTATTCAAGGGAGATAAAGTTACTTGGTACCGGCCTGCCACTTGGGAAGAGCTCTTGCAATTATGTTTAGTACATCCGGGTGCTAAGATAATTGGAGGAAACACCGAAGTTGGCGTTGAAGTTAAATTTAAAGGACAATTATACCCGGTCTACATTCAACCCACTGCAGTTTATGAATTAAACCAGATTACAGTTGCAGATGGAAGTATCCTCATTGGGGCAGCTGTAACCTTGGATGAAATAGAGACCAACTTTCAACACTTAATTGCAACACGTCCGGAACATGAAACTCGCATTTGCGCAGCCGTGGTGGAAATGCTGCATTGGTTTGCTGGCAAACAAATAAGATGTGTGGCCACAATCGGTGGTAATATTATGACTGGAAGTCCAATTTCTGATTTGAATCCCATTTGGATGGCGATCAAAGCCCGACTACATTTAAGAAATCTGTCCGGCACTCGTACTGTCCTCATGGATGAACACTTTTATACTGGATACCGAAAAACCATTCTTTATCCAAATGAAATATTAGAAGCCATCGAAATACCGTTCGCTCAATCAAACCAATACGTCATTGCTCACAAGCAATCCCGTCGAAGAGATGATGATATTGCCATTGTCAATTGCGCTCTAAATGTATTCCTTACAAAAGGACCGCAATATAAAGTAGAAGATATCAGTATGGCGTTTGGTGGGATGGCTCCAACTACTATTCTAACGAATAATGTCAAACAATTGATTGGACAAAGCTGGGCAGATAATATAGTGGAACGAGCATCACAGCTATTATTAGATGACCTTCAATTACCTTCAAATGCTCCTGGTGGTATGATTTCATACAGAAGAACTTTAGCAATGAGTCTTTTTTTTCGTTCATATCTAACCATTGCAAAACAATTAAATTTACCATTTGATTGCAAAAACTTGAGTGCCTTGGATAAATTATCGACAAAATCCTCCCAATTCACACAATATTTTCAAGTAGTTGAAAATGAGCGAGTTGATGATACAATTGGTCGTCCTCTTGTTCACACAAATGCTTTGAAACAAGCAACTGGGGAAGCTGTCTATGTTGACGACGTGCCAATCTTCGAACACGAGCTTCAGTTGGCACTCATTTTCTCAAAAAAATCTCATGCAGACATCTTATCTGTGGATGTGTCCGAAGCTCTGAAAGCTCCCAACGTAGTAAACTGCATTCTTTGCGATGACATCCCAGAAGAGCGTAATATTTGCGGAATAACTGGCGACGAAGAATTTCTGCGTCGTGAATCGGTCACAAGTCAATATCAAGTGCTGGGGGGCATTTTAGCAACTGATCAACTATCCGCCAAACGAGCAGTAAACTTGGTAAATGTAACCTATGCGGAACGCAAACCAATCATTACGATTGAACAAGCAATTGAAGCCAAGTCATTCTTTCAATTTGATTGTAAGTTAAATTATGGAAACGTGTCGGAAGCGTTTTTAAAATGCCAAAATATTACGACTGGAGAAGTGCGTACAGGATACCAGGAACATTTTTATTTGGAACCCCATGCCGTCTTGGCGGTACCAAGAGAAGGCGACGAAATGGAAGTTTATGCAACATCTCAAAGTCCTAGTGGAATATCTGAAGATGTGTCGAAATTATTAGGAATTGAACAAAATAAGGTAACTGTAAAAGTGAAACGCATTGGAGGCGGCTTTGGAGGGAAAGAGAACCTTGGAATGAAATTAGCATCATATGCTGCTTTAGCAGCAAAGAAAACCAAACGTCCAGTTCGATTGGTTCTTGAAAGAGATGAAGATATGGGATGTAGTGGTGGTCGCGAACCATTCCTATTTAATTACAAACTGGGTTTTGATAACGATGGCCGAATTCATGCAGCTGAAATCGAACAGTTTTTAAATTCTGGACATTCGGGCGATATGACCTTTGCTGTTTGCAAGCGAAGTACATCTCATATTACAAATTCTACAAACATAAAAAACGTCAAAGTAGTTGGAAAAGTTTGTAAGACCAACCTACCAACAAATACGTCTTTTCGTGGTTTCGGTGCACCGCAAGCCAGTTTTGCGGCTGAATGCATGTTGAGAGATGTTGCTGAGTGCTTGAAGAAAGACTATGTTGAAATTGCGCGGCTTAATATGTTCGCTGAAGGAGACAGGGCCATTTACAATCAGCCAATAATTGGTTGTAATGTTAGAAGATGCTTTGAAGAAGTACTGGTTAATTCGGATTTTTTTAACAGAAGAAAAGATGTGGAAAAATTCAACGAGAATAATCGCTGGAAGAAACGTGGCATTGATATTGTTACCACAACGTACGGTATAGGTTTCGGTTTTGATTTTCTACAACAAGCTGGCGCTCTAGTTTTGATCTACAAAGATGGTTCTGTGTTGTTGACTCACGGGGGAGTTGAAATGGGTCAAGGGCTTCACACTAAAATGATTCAAGTTGCTAGTAGAGTACTGAACATCCCGGTACATCGAATCCATACTAGTGAAGCAAGCACTGACAAGGTGCCAAACACAACACCAACTGTTGCTAGCATGTCGTCAGATTTGAATGGCATGGCTGTTATAGATGCGTGCGAAAAACTCATCAAACGTCTGGAACCAATCAAAGCTAAAAATCCCAATGGAACGTGGGAGGAATGGATCACAACTGCATATCTTCAACGAATCAGCCTATCAGCTACTGGTTTCTATTGTGAACCACCTGTCAACTTTGACTGGGAGACTAACAAAGGAGACAAACTGTACAACTACCACTCTTTCGGTGCAGCCGTCACTGAGGTGGAGATCGATTGCCTAACCGGAGATCATCGTATACTTCGTACTGACATTGTCATGGACCTAGGAAACAGTCTCAATCCAGCCATTGACGTTGGGCAAATCGAAGGCGCTTTCATGCAGGGGTACGGTTTGTTTATTATGGAAGAAATGGTCACGTTACCAGATGGCACCTACCTATCCAAAGGTCCTGGTGCATACAAAATACCAGGTTTTGGAGACATACCTATCGAGTTTAATGTTGCGCTGTTGAAGAACTCTTCAAATCCCAGAGCTGTTTATTCTTCGAAAGCCATTGGCGAACCTCCACTAGTCTTAGCTTCATCTGTTATTTTTGCTGTTAGGGAGGCAATTAAAGCGTACCGCAGGCAGAATGGCATAGATGAGAATTTTAAGTTACAAGCACCTGCAACTGTTGAAAAGATAAGGATGGCCTGTCAAGATAACATCACGAAAAAGGTAACAATTTTCTATAGAACAATTTTGAACAAAGATGTACTTATTGTGCGCATTAAATCTAATCAAGCATTTAAAATTTTTCAGGTTGAACCAGTGCAGTCGACATGGAAGATCGATTGTTTATAAAATCTCCAATCACAGGTAATATGTTTAATAATACCTAAACTAACTCAAAAGCAAATGATTTTTGTATAAGAAAAATAAAGAATTGCTAAACAAAAATGTTTTTATAAGTGCAGAAAAACATTTATACAATTAGCAAATAGTACATTAATGTGTAACTTTTACTAATAAATTGCTGTATATTCCTAATCAATCAACTTTGTGTTAAAATACTCTAAGCATGTAAACAATTCCAATGATACGTTCATTATTACATTAGATTATTTTCGCGTCGATTTAGTATCAATCTCACTGCAGTGATTATAATTCGATAAACATTCAATACCAGATAAACTATTTTATCATAAACGGCAGGTTTCTCGAGTATAAATCAAACGCAATAGAATATTCACGTTGGTCAACTGTCACAAACAAGACAAATTGATAACACGCAATCTGGTGATGCGTTCACGTTACTCTTGTTTTCTTTCACCATCCAACACATCAACCAGCTTGTTTATTGTCCAGTCGTCCGATGTTTCAACACGCTGCATGGCAGTATTAATATATGTATTTTCAACGCAAAATTGTATGATGCCAAAATGACTTCTACAGTTTTGGTGTTTTTTGTTAACGGCAAGAAGATTCTGGATGCTGGGGTCAATCCAGAATGCACTTTGTTGCAATATTTAAGAAGCAAATGTAAGTATTTATTGTTTTGGCCAAAAGTGTAGACGTTAAATGTTACGGTTCTGTTAGTAAGATTATGCGGAGTGAAATTGGGTTGTGGAGAAGGAGGTTGTGGGGCCTGTACAGTTATGGTTTCCAAATATGATAGATGTTCTGAAGCAGTTATGTATGTAGAATGATTTGTGCTCAATTTGTGTGATAATAATATTCACTGATTTTAAGGCATTATCCCGTAAACGCCTGTCTAGTCCCAGTTTGTTCAATGCATGGTTTAGCAGTGACAACAGTAGAAGGCATTGGATCAACCAGGACCAAGCTACATCCAATCCAAGAACGTATCGCCAAAGCCCACGGTTCCCAATGTGGGTTCTGTACTCCTGGGATAGTCATGTCTATGTACACTCTGCTCAGAAACAGTAGGAGTAAGAGACCTAAGATGGAAGATCTAGACATTACATTCCAAGGAAATCTGTGTAGATGTACTGGGTACAGGCCAATCGTTGAAGGTTTCAAGACTTTTACTGAAGAGTGGGAGTTGATGCAATTAAACTCGTCATCAATAAATAATGCCTCAAATTCAGAAGGTCCTTGTGCAATGGGTTCAAAATGTTGCAAGAATCAGAACAATATGAACGCCTCTCAAGATGCCACCCTGTTCGATGCCAACGATTTTGTTCCATATGACAGTTCTCAAGAACCCATATTTCCTCCAGAATTAAAATTATCGGATGTTTATGAGAAGCAATATCTTGTTATACGAGGAGAAAACGTTACTTGGTACCGACCAAATACAATTCAAGAATTGCTAGAGCTTAAACACACATTTCCGTGTACCAAAATCGTTGTGGGCAATACTGAAGTTGGTGTGGAAGTTAAATTTAAACATCAATTATACCCGGTTTTAATACAACCGACTGGCATAAAAGAACTTGTTAAGATTACTGTTACTAATGACAGCATTTCCATAGGAGCAGCTGTCACTCTTGAAGAAATGGAAAGTTTTTTCAAACAATTAATACAGACTCTCCCAGAATACAAGACAAGACTTTTTAAATCAGTTGTTGGAATGCTTCATTATTTTGCCGGAAAACAAATTCGTAGTGTAGCATCAATTGGTGGCAATATCATGACTGGCAGCCCGATCTCTGATCTGAATCCTATTTGGATGGCTATCGAGGCTAAGCTCTATTTACGTTCTGCATCAAAACGCCGTGCTATCATTATGGATGATAGTTTCTTCACGGGATACAGAAAAACTTGCGTGGAAGAGCACGAAATCCTAGAAGCGATTGAGTTACCGTTTACAAAAGAAAACCAATATGTCTTTGTCCACAAGCAGTCTCGTCGAAGAGATGATGACATCGCCATTGTTAATACCGCAATTAACATTATTATGAAACCAAATACAAAGGTCATTGAAGATATTAAAATTGCATTCGGTGGTATGGCTCCTACAACTATTCTTCTTTCCTCTCTTGATAAACTCAGAGGTTTGGAGTGGAACAATGAAATGTTTGAAGAGGCATGCTCAAGAATCTTTGAAAAAACGCCTTTGTCCCAGAATGCGCCGGGAGGAATGATTGATTATAGAAGAACTTTGGCGTTAAGTTTCTTTTTCAAAACATTCCTAGAGATGTCTAAAATATTAGATGGTAACCTGGAACCATCTGAAGAGAGCGCTTTAGAACGGTTTCGATATGTTCCACCTTCCAGTACGCAATTCTTCGACATACCAATTGACTCCAAAGGGTCATCTTCTTCGGCACCTGTTGGAAGACCATTAGTGCACCAGTCAGCTTTCAAACAAGCAACTGGCGAAGCTATCTACACAGATGACATACCCCATATTGAAAATGAAATGTGTTTGGCTTTTGTTTATAGTACCAAAGCACATGCTAAAATTAAAAGTGTCGACAATCAATTAGCTTTGGAGCAAGACGGTGTTATCGGTTACATTTCAGCAGAGGATCTCCCCAAAGAAAGAAACAAACTGGGACCGGTCCATCAAGACGAGGAACTGTTCATAACCGATACGGTCACTTGTCAAGGTCAATTGCTCGGTGCGGTTTTGGCAATCGATCAAACGCAAGCCCGAAGAGCTGCGCGACTGGTCGAAGTGGACTATGAAGACATTACCCCGTGCATTGTCTCAATCGATGATGCCATAAAACACCAGTCGTTCTTCCCAGACGAACGAAAAATTGAAGTTGGTGATGTCGACCAGGTGTTCCAGACGTCCACAAATATTATAACAGGGTCAACCAGAACCGGATATCAAGAACATTTCTACTTCGAAACTCACGGATGTTTAGTTATTCCCAAGGAAGACGAACTTGAATTGTTTGTATCAAGTCAACATCATGCTGAAATCACGGTGCGTTATGCTAACAATATGATTATCTAGCTCGAACACAATTAATATTTGTTAACGATGTGTTATTATTGACAGGACTTTGTATCTCGCGCTTTGGGCATTCCGCAACATAAAGTAACAACGCGTATCAAACGTATTGGAGGTGGTTTTGGCGGTAAACAATCCCGCACTGTGCCATTGGCAATGGCCGCCGCAGTGGCTGCAACAAAATACAACCGTCCAGTGAGACTAATTCTGGATCGCGATGAAGATATGGCTATTACGGGCGGCCGACACCCGTATTTAGTAAACTACAAAGTCGCCCACTTGCCAGACGGGACCTTAGAAGCTTTGGACGTTCAGGTGTTCGCAAATGCCGGACATTCGTACGACTTGTCACTTGAGGTACTGGAACGTGCTGTTTTTCACGTCGAAAATTGCTACAAGATCAAAAACCTTCGCGTGGTTGGACGAATTTGTAAAACCAACCTTCCTTCGAACACCGCGTTCCGAGGTTTTGGTGCTCCTCAAGCTATGTTCGCAGCGGAAACGATGGTCCGACAAGTCGCCGAATCACTTCACATAGATCACCTAAAGGTTGTCGTTAAGAATTTGTACAAAGAGGGAGACGTGACACATTACAGTCAGAAGATAATTAATTGTAATCTTAATAGATGCCTAGAAGAGTGCTTGCAAAAGTCGGAGTATTATAAACGAAAAGATGAAATTCAAGAATTCAACCTCAAAAATAAGTACAGAAAAAGAGGATTGTCGATGGTAACAACCAAATATGGCGTTGGTTTTGGTGTCCCGTTCCTAGAACAAGCTGGGTGTTTGATAAACGTCTATACCGATGGTTCCATTCTGTTGACGTTCGGAGGCGTTGAAATGGGCCAAGGGTTGTTTACGAAAATGATTCAAATTGCAGCCAGAGTACTTGGCGTGCCGGCCGAACTAGTTCATGTCAGCGAATGTGCAACTGATAAAGTACCAAATAGTTCGCCAAGTGCAGCGAGTGTTGGCTCAGATTTGAATGGAATGGCCGTTTTGGTAAGTTAACGGACTTCAAAAAAAAAGTACTGTCTAACATTATTTTTGGGTTCTAGCGAGCCTGTGAAGCTATCAACGACAGATTAAAACCACTGAAAGACGAACACCCTGACCTACCCTGGGAGAAATTAGTAAATAAAGCTTACTTTGCAAGAATAAATCTATCAGCAGTCGGCCATTTTGCAACGCCAGACGTAGATTACGACTGGGCGACAAATTCTGGAACGCCGTACAATTACTACACATTTGGTTCGGCGTGCACTGAAGTGGAGATTGATTGTTTAACAGGAGACCATCGGATGCTACGAACGGATATTGTTATTGATCTAGGTAATGTCAATTGTACCATCGATGCCAATTGTCTACAACTATCTTTCAGGTGCCAGTTTGAACCCTGCGATTGACATAGGGCAAGTTGAAGGTGCTTTCATGCAAGGCTACGGGTTGTTCGTTTTGGAAGAAATGTTGTATTCTCCGAATGGAACTGTAATGGCCCGTGGACCGGGAGCGTACAAAATCCCAGGGTTTGCCGATATTCCCATCCAGTTTAACGTAACCTTATTGAAAGGAGCGAAAAACCCTAGAGCTGTTTTCTCTTCTAAAGCTGTCGGTGAACCGCCATTGTTTTTGGCGTCTTCTTCGATCTTTGCTATTAGGGAAGCAATCAAAGCTGCTAGGCAAGAACGGTGTGTCCAAGAAAACTTTAATTTGGATGCACCAGCGACCGCCGAGAAAATCAGAATGTTATGCGTCGATGATATCGTAAAAAAGGTTTGCGCGAATGGAAGGAGTAAATCAACCTGGAACGTTATACCGTAACAATATAGCTTTATAGTTACTGTTACATAAACTATCAAAATGTTGTTATTCTTTAATTGGTACAAATATGATATTTGATATGATTTGATGTTTTCAATTCGTTGCCTTGAAACTTTTTTGATGCACCACCAATTGATGGTCAAAATCAACATTTTTCAATCTGATAAACTATATTTTGCAAATTCTTTCCAACAGTGCAAAAACACCTTATTTGGCACAAAATTACTATCCCTGCAAAATTCCTTCTGTTTAATGTTAGTATAATAAATTAGTAACAAGTTATTTTATATTTCAGCGCAGCGCGCTCGGGTATCAGAGAATTGCCAAACACTACGATTATTATTTCTGAAATTATAAATGATTATAGTATCCACCCAAAAAATAACCAACCCGATAATTCCTGTTTCCACCTTCCGGCCAACTCGTAGGGCTCATAGGTCCTCTCTCGTTTTCAATCTAACCGCTAGACGACCAAATTCCGTTGAGAAATAGTGAGACAGCTGTCTGCGAATGCATACATAATAACTTAATATGCCGCAACACAGGCAATTCATATTGCACTTAAAATAAAATGTGGTTATAATACAATTGGACACAAATCATCTCAATTTATATCAAGTTTTCAGAAAATAATACAACATGGATAGCCAACAGGATTCCTCAGACAGTAAAGTACGCTTATGTTATAAGTGTCCACTAGTTTCTATTATTGATTTCTTTTAGAGTCTAGTCATATTTGGAAGAGATGTGTCAAAGATGCCATGCTTTCGAAACAGCTATCTCTATGGAATAAGCAGTGGAATTGGCACAGGATTAGCTTACTTTATGTTCACAAGTCGAGTAAGAGCAGCATGCAATTTTGGTATGGGAGGTTTTGCAATTGTTACGTTGGGTTATTGGACAAAATGTAGATTCGACTATTCCCGAACGAAGTTCGATATGTTAAGAATGCAAGAACAAATGAGACAACAACAAATGTTCGAAGGTACCGAGATGGATCCACGGCGAGCTATTGTTGTTGATAGCAAAGATGTAGTTGAGGTATGATATAAATAATGGTATAATGGATATGTAAGTAGAAATAAACTGATTTGAACAAAATTGGGGATTTGATCAATTATGTATTTAAGTACTAAAAAAGTCCTTAAAAAATAAATGTAGAAGAACGCTAATAATAATAATGACAAATTTTACGTTGAACAATTGTTAGTGAAAAATGTCGAATTTTTGTGTGAAAGTAGCGCAAGTGCATATTCGGTTGCATACGCTAAGTCACGACATCGCGCGCACGATTGACACACTTCCAAGTTTTGTTGTGATTGACTGCACCACGCAGGTAGTAGCAGTCGCAGTGGTGGCACGACGACGACGACGACGACAATGGGCACGGGCGGGCAC
>JAODGE020027028.1:0-17363 GCA_027574965.2 Ecitophya simulans
AAAGTTGAACTTCAATTGTTATCTGATCCCGCAATGCTAAATATGATTCAGAATAACATTCAAGGTGGTTTATGTCAATGTGTTTTAAGGTACTCGAAAGCTAACAATAAATTTACTCCAGATTATGATGATGCAAAACCGTCAAGGTATATATGCTACATGAATGCAAATAATTTATATGGGTGTGCTATGACTCAATATTTACCCTATGGCAATTTTAAATGGGTTGATAATTTTGAAGACATTAATTTTAATGCAGTATCCGATGAATCAGATGTTGGATATATTTTAGATGTGGATGTGGAATATCCAAATTATTTACATGATTTACATAACGATTTACCATTACTACCTTACAATGAAATACCACCCCATTCAAAATTTAATCAAAAGAAATTAATGGCAATTTTACATTTAAAACCAAATTATGAACTTCATTATCGTTCTTTAAAACAGGCAATTAAACACGGATTGAAAATAACAAGAATCAATACAGCATCAAAGTCCTTGGTTGAAGAAATATATCGCTTTTAACACTATACTTATACAGAATGCATAAGCCCAATTTGAAAACGATCAATATAAGCTGAACATTAATGCAATATTCGGTAAGACTATGGAAAATATTCGTAAACATGTAGACGTAATATTAGCCACCTTGTGGAAAAATAAGGAACGACGATTTGGGGCAGTATCATTAATTTCAAAATCAATTTTTCATAGTTTAAAAAGGTTTTTGGAAAATATGGTAGCAATACAACTAAACAAAATGCATATTTTAGGCGTCGTCTTCTACCTGAAGAACGTTAAAAACTCATATGACGCCCCAGATGAGCTTTCCAACTCGGATAATATGACTATACTATCGAGTATAAACGCGGTAAGACAGACAAAGAATTCAGCGAATGATATCCCGACGTTTTCCATTACATTTGCTACAATAGCGAAAAAGCAGCGTAACGACGAGCAATTACGCGTGCTCAAAGACGCTATTGCTACACCAACACAGGTGTCCGTCGCCGTCGTGCGCCGCGCTAAATCCTTTGTGATTATGAATGACGTGCTATACAAACGGAACACGACAGCAGAAGGGAATGACTTCTTTATTGCAGTTACTAAACAGCTGGTAGGTAAAATCTTGTTTTTCCACTATATTGGGCCACTCGCAGGCCATTTGGTTTCACTAAGACGCTATTTAGGATTAAAGAACAATAGTACTGAAATGGTCTACAAAGAGACGTAGTAAAATTTGTCAAATGATGCCCTGACTGCCAAGCTAGGAAAGGCAATTCAAATTGGTTACCCCAAAGACTTCTGCAGCTTGTTCCTGTTAACTAACCTTTTCAAAAAATTTGTATAGATGTTATTATGCCTTTCCATTCTACACAAAGACGAACAATGGTTATTGTGGTAACAAATGACTACGCTACACGCTGGGTAAAGGCAAAAGCTTTAGTCAATCAAAATGCAAAACATATTGCCTTGTTTATCTTGGAAAACATCATCTGTAGGCATGGATGCTCCAGAAAACTTCTGTGCGACCGAGACAACTTTTTGATCAAAACTTGTTGCAAGCTTGTGTCACGTTATGGGAGTCAATAACCAGTTCACTACTGGTTACCATCCTCAGTGTAACGGTTTGACTGAACGTTGCAACTAAACAATAAAGAAAATTTTGGCCATTTATACCATTACGCAACAGACCAATTTGGACCTGTATGTATCCCATGTTATGTTTACGTATAATACCGCTTGCCAAGACACCACCCGTGTATCATGTTGGTCTACGGTAGAGACCTACAGACGCGAGCTTCTGTTTAAATACTTTGTTCTGATGATATGATATACTAGAGAAGCAAGAAGATGTAGATTACCTCATAAAATTAGGAGCATCAAAAAATGGGCAAACAGACGTGGTTTATATTAATCGCATTCTTCTATATTATGACCCATGGGTGTCAACTGATGCCACTCGTAAAAAAAATGTGGCGAAAACGCTAAAAAAGCACTAGCGCAGGAAGAGGAGCAAAAAGACAAAGAGAACTTGACAAAGAGACAAAAAGAGCTTGAGGATTGCGAGCCACATGACAACACAGACTTTGTACTGGGTTATGGGAATGCCATACAATACCGGTCAGACCAAGACCGCAAATTCTTCTTTCACCGACCTAAAAGCATGTGTCGCCAATGGAACTTGGACTGCCTCATTCAGCAAGAATCTAAAAGATTTAAGAGGATTACACACTGCTCTGGATGAACTTATCGACAGAGTTGAAATAGATTCCAAAACACCTAACAACTATGTAACCATCAGCAATTGGGCGGAACATCTTGATGCAACATCCATCGTTGCGGTCAAACCTATGGTTCAACGACCCGAAGTATGAGAAGCTATTGCCTTAGCACTAGGCGTTTTAGCGATTGTTGTGTGGTTTTTTACAGTAACACATTTCTGGATAATTACCAAATGCCTGACCACCGTCGTAGAAAAGCAACAGGACGTCAACACGTTTGTTTGCGCTAGAATTGGAGTCCTGAGTACTAGGATTGACAATTTGCAAAGCGCTCTGCAGAAGAAGACCACCATTCCACGGCGAGCACTGCTTCCTCCAAGGACAGAATATGTAACAATGGCCACGTCCGAAATGGGTCAAAACCAAACTTAATTCCAAAATATAAATCAGCGGTCAACTGCATCTGCTGTAACATTTAGGTCACTGCAACAAAACTACTTCAGGAGAACAAGCAGTAATATACATCCCAGTAACATCAGGATCATACCTTATCTCGACACTTGATGTGACAACAAAACTTCACCGGATGATAGCTTTAGATTAAAGAGAATAATTAAGAATAAGGTAAACAGTGAGTTAACCGACCTGAATAGTGGACTATCTACAATTCGCCTGGGTCAGCAGATTTTTGAGAAGGGGAGTAATGTTGCAACCTCAAATAATTACCTCTTAACAGAAGCTTACGCCAGTTATCGTTGTTCTTTTCGCAACAAAAATAAGATGGCGTGAGCAACAAAACTGATTCGTCTAGTCACGTCCCGGTGACAAACGCAAAAATTATAAAAAGCCACTGACACGCGGCTTGCCGCGGTTTCCTAGAACTACCACTAATCTTTACTAGTGCTTGCTCGCCCGTCGTAAAATCGTTTTATCGCGCCTGCGCAACCAAGACCTTTACAAAAACCTTAGAGACATGTTAATCCTTACTAGATAAAATCATAATAAATATATACTCTACAACAAGTTCTTTTGTTCTTTGTTTGGCCATCCCAACCCGGTTCAGTCGCGACCGCTGTAAGCGAGTAAAACCTCCCAAAGCTCAATCTATTAGGAACATCAAGTGAAACCACATTTAGAATCACATCTAGTCGCGACACATGGTGGAATCTCCGCGCTTTCAAGCAACTATCGTAACGGTAGATATGTCCTTTGAGCAAAAACACACGCAAGAAAAACGTTCAACCGTGATGGGCCGGACGGATGGGCAGTAAAAAAAGGATGCAAAATATTGATGCTAGAAAAACAGATTGGTAAGATCCAATTATTTGGGCAATTAAATCAAAACACTAAAAAAAGCTGAATCTCCGAGTTGTGGTAGAAAGCCGCAATTTCCGTCGTAAATAAACAGTAAATTGCACACCAAGATACACCCGACGATAAGAAACGAGCAGGTGTTATATATAATGTAGTATAATATAATGTAGCATAATCTTCACAAAACCAGAGGCCATTAAAATCGCAGAAACCACCGTACTGACGGACCTAGAAAACTCAGTAGCCAAGAAAACATTTACTAAAAAAGAATATTATTATTACCGACAAGCCAGGCAGAGTTTTTGCGCAAACTAACGGCGTAAAAGCCTTTCAAACCAGTGGTCACTCTCCCTAACAAGAATCAAACAACCATCGCCTTTACTCAGATCCCTGAGACCCTGTACACCTCTTGGACGCTAAAACCTTTATCACCACTTATTCAAAAACAAGCTTTGGCTTCAGTAGTTCTAAACAAGCTCCCTATACTACTGGTTTTATTCCAAGCTTTCCAGAACTTGTTGCCACACCTAGCATCTGTACCTGCTAAAGAAACTAAAGTAACAAACGCCTTTTTGCTGACCGATTAGAATTAAAAAGGGGACAACCAGTTTGGGCTAAATTTTGCAAAACACTAAAATATAAACCAGGTAAGATTGTTTGGGCGACATTTATAAGACAGTATGAGCAGAAAGCTCACCAGAACCGATGGACGGAAGAAATGTGCATCTGATCCCTCGGTAAATATATGAAGGGAGTCGCGTATACCTGGTACGATCATTACATCAACCAGGTCAAAAAACTTGGCCGCAAGTCGAGCAGGATGCTCGAACACGGTTTGAAGGTGCCAGAATCATGAGCGACTTACGCTGCGTTTTATATAATCGCCGCCAAGGTCATACGGAGAGTGCACTCACATTCTATTATGCTATAGTAGAATTGTGTGACCAAATACACCCTAACATGTCTATTGGAGCACTAGCACACCTTGTGCAAGAAGAGGGGCGCCCTAACCTTAGCAATATCTTTCATTGGTTATGCAACAAAGGGAAATCCGAAACGACTTAGAACACAGCCTTAAAACGCTTGATGGAATGAATATTGCAGGATTTCCCGGAAGTATCGTACAAATGGTAAATGCAGTTGACAATGTCGTTACACCGAGTAATGACGGGGAACGCGCAGGAATGCTAGGCCTAGCATTGTCAGCAGTAGGGTTGTCAACGAAAAGTACGAACGACGAGCGAGCACGCTGTTTCTGCTGTAATAAACCAGGCCAAATGGCGCGTTCATGCCGAGAGGCAATCAGCTCGTTCGGAGGTAATCAGCAGTTTGGTGTTAACCGCAGTTACCGCAAATAGATTACCTAAAACCGCACGGTGCTCATCTCTAACCACAACGTTACGATTATGCACTGGCCGGTAGACAATACGATTTGCGATACGACGCGCGGTACGGCGGATGTAGTGACGCATGTTACAAACCGCGGTACAACGGATATTATGGTGACCGATACGCGCCGATTTACGGTTCACGCTACGAGTATTGAGGCAAGTGTAGATATAACCAATATTATGCTCGACAAGAACCTCCACGCGGACAGAATCGCGTTTCGGTGGACCCCGCAATAAGACGGGTAATACACCTGAGGCCAGATCCGTTTCTAGATTACCGCAAAATGAACGTCGCGTATCTTTCTCTTGCAAAGGTTCCCCGAACCCGACTGGGCGACGGAACTAGATGTGGAAGCCCTCGTCGCCTTGTTTTAAGAGCTTGAGTATCGTGCGGGGACACTCACTCTACCCGTTGGGCAAACCCGAGCTTAAGAAGAGCCTAGGCTGACCGCTAATTAACCCACGCCAACTATACTGACAACAATGAACTTAAAGTCAAGCACGTACAATATGTTCCCTTTTGTTTATTGAATAGGACAAATATTGGTCATATTTAGTTGGCACGAGTAATAACCCTACGCATAGGCATACATACTAAATTAAAACGCGCGCCAACTTAACGGAAGCTGATTTTGATATCGGGAGTTCAGTAACCAAGTCCGAGCGTTGCGCTATCTTTAGATTACTACACGCGCACCGCGATGTGTTTGCAGTAACGTCAGACATTCCGGGCTACACTGACTTTGTAGAGCACGTAATCAAAGTTGAAAGCGTGACGCCAATAAAAATAAAACCGTGCCGTTTATCCCCACCCGAGCGTCGAATAAATTAACAATATGCTGAAGCAAACATTATTTGGCCAAGCTCAAGTCCTTGGGCTTCACCTATCGTACTTGTCAAAAAGAAAAACGGAAAGACAAGATTCTGTGTTGATAACCGTCCATTAAACGCGGTTACCAGAAAAGATTGTTATCCGTCGCCAAACATCGACAATATTTTAACATATATTGGAAATGCGCGGTACTTTTGTACCCTGGATTTATTCAGTGGCTACTGGCAAGTGGGCATTAGAGAAGAATACAGGGCATTTACAAACTTTTTTGTAAGCTGTGGAGGCTTATATAAGTTTAACAATTCACCATTCGGTTTTTGTAATGCTTCCGCCATGTTCCAGATGCTCATGAACCAGTTATTCCGCGACATAAAAGAAAATAAAATGTTGTGCTACCTAGATGATATTGTAATTTTCTCGGCTACGTTTGATGAGGACCTACGGCAACTATTTAAAATTTTTGGCCGGCTACGCAACGCGGGGCTCATCTTGAAGATTTCAAAACGCTTATTCTACTAACAAAAAGTTAAATTCCTTGGACACATCGTCTCGGCCGACGGAATTTGGTCCAACAATAATAAATTGAAGGTTATAAGCGCGGTTTCAATTCCTACATCTGTTAAGAAGGTGCAGAGTTTTTTGGGACTCTGTATCCATTATCGCAAATTTATCAGAGACTTTTCAATGATTGCAAAACCCCTCTACGAGGCAACTTAAACAAACCGCGGGTTCCAGTGGAATTACAGGAATTACAAAGCACCTTCGACTTATTCAAGAATGCACCTGTTTTAGTACTTTTTAATGGTAGTAAACCAACCGTATTGCACGTTGACGCATTCCGAATTAGCATTGGAACAGTGCTATTACAAACAAACATTAAAAGCAGAAAATACCCTGTAGCTTACTACGGAAAAACTATGGATTTTCCAAACTTGAAACGTTGAGAGTAGTCTAGAGTTTGGTTTACGTTTGACATTTTATATACGAGAAGCATGTTGCTATTGTGACCGACCACATTGCCATCTGCTGCCTGAAAAACCTTAAAAACCCTACGGGACAATTAGTCAAATGGGCTATAAAATTCGGAGAATATGACTATACTATCAAGTATAAACGCCGTAAGACACACCTTGGCGAGACGCATTTTTTAGAAATTCCGCTTGTCTAGGCGAATCAACAAACGATGATGCAGCGAATGATATTTCTACGTTCTCTATTACGCTTGCTACAATAGCAAAAATTCAACGTAACAACGAGCAATTACGCGTTATCGCTACACCAACACAGGCATCCGTCGTCGTAGCACGCTGCGCTAAGTCATCTGTGATCATAGATGACGTGTTATACAAACCAAACACAACAACAGAAGGGAATAATTTGATTGTTGCAGTTCCTAAACAGCTGGTAGGTGAAATCTTGTTCTTCAATCATAATGAGCCATTTGAATCTTACTAAGACGCTGTATAGGATTAAAAAACAATATTCTTTGGATGGTCTACAGAAGGACGTAGAAAAGTTTGTCAAAAGATCCCAAAATGCCAAGCTTAAAAAAGCGGCTCGTATCGGTTACCCCAAGGACGTCTACAGCCTGTTTCTGTTGGCTTTTCCGTTCTACACAACGCCAAAAAACGGTTATTGTGGTAGCAACCGACTACGCTACATGCTGGGTGGAAGCAAAAACCCTCGTTAATCAAAAAGCAAAACATATTGCTTTGTTCATTTTGGAGAACATTATCTGTAGTCATGGATGAATCAAAAAACTTTTATCCGACCAAGGCACAAATTTTCGATCAGAACTCGTTACAAACTTGTGTCACGTTATAGGAGTCAATAATCAGTTTACTACTAGTTACCATCCTTAGTGTAACGGCTTAACTGAAAGCTGCAACCAGACAATCACAAACATGTTAGCTATCTACACCAACACACAACAGTTCGATTCATGTTGTGTTTGCGTACAACACCGCTCGTCAAGACAATGCCCGTGTATTATCCTTTATGTTGGTCTACGGTAAAAACCTCGTCTTACCTACGGACGCAAGCTAACAATTGCCAATTACTGATTATAATTGAGAGAAAGAGCACTGAACGTTCGCAGCAAGGCTGTCGTCAATATCCGTGAAAGACAATAAAAGGATAATATTAGGTATGACGCCAACCATCGTCAACTGGATCGGAGATCAGGGATCGTATAAAGATATTCACACCGGTTAACAAGGTCAATCAAAGCGGCAAGCTGCTACTTAAATACTTAAGTCCGTACGAAAAAACAGAGAAGTTAAAATTGGAGCATAAAAAATACGTAAACAAACGTGGTTTATATTAGCCGCATTCTGCTATACTATGACTCATGGGTGTCAACGGATGCTATTTTTAAAGAACTTGTGGACAAAGACCCTGAAAAAACACAAGCGCTAGAAAGAGGAGCAGGCAGACAATGAAAACCAAGACAAAACGGAGCTCGAGGATTGCAAGCCACATGATAAAACAGATTTGGTCAATTAAACTTTTATACTGGGTTACGGGAATGCCACTCAATGGCATGCACGACGCTTACCTCCACACAAATATCTAATATACTGTTTGGTTTTAAGCATTTTATTTGTGCTATGGGCCGCTTCCACTGAGAAGGCCAAGATCTAGATTACAGCCGGAGCCCAGTGGAAGAAACTTTCCGAAGCCATCGCTTATGAAGCAACCATCCCCTTAACCTATCGTACCACATAGACCGGTAAGACCAAAATCGCAAATTTTTTTTTCACCGACTTAAAAACATGTGTCGCGAATCAAGCTCAGACTACTTTATTCTGCAAAGATCTAAAAGATTCAAGAGAATCACACACTGCTCTGGATAAACTTATTGACAGTGTTGAAAAATGCAGTGTTAAAAAACTTCTGAGAGATAAGAAAGTAGATTACAAAGCATC
This sequence comes from Ecitophya simulans, assembly GCA_027574965.2. Classification (NCBI taxonomy): domain Eukaryota; kingdom Metazoa; phylum Arthropoda; class Insecta; order Coleoptera; family Staphylinidae; genus Ecitophya; species Ecitophya simulans. The sequence goes on from JAODGE020027028.1 coordinate 8,699, forward strand.
TATCATACAAATTGCTCGTGAAAAACGCTCTTTAGAGTTTATTGAAGATGATATTAATGGGTCTTGCAATGTGGCCACTCAAAGGGAAATAGACAAAACTTCCATGACCGACTATGATCTTGCCAGAAGAATGAAATTGCTAAACTAAGGCGTTGCTTCCGTTTTAGCGGAATTCAAGAAAAAAACATTTGAATTCCAGCAGTACGCCGCGGACAACCGCGAGGCCATAAGGCTATTAACCGCGCGGATGCAACAAATTGCTCGAGGCATGTACCGATGAATAAACCTAACTTTTAGCGTTCTAATTAAAGAAATGGCTAATAACATTCAGCGAAAATTTAAAATGACAATTTTGCAGATGCACCGCGATACTATCCATAGCTGTCCGTTACATCATATTTTGATTGACGTTATTCCTCCAGTTGTTCTGAAAAACGACCTATAACAACTACTTTTGCAATTACATGCAAGTAACCACAAGCTAATGCTTAGCCATATGGCCCATATTTATGAACTTACAATTGCAGACTGCATTCACCGAGGGCAACTTGACAGTGCAGATAAAAGTACCAATTGCTAAAAACAACCATAGTAGGAAACTGTACGAGCTAATCATTACGCAGTTTGACTGGAAGCCATCTACGTGTTTGATTGTCCACAACATGACCTACTTAGCTGTCTCAAAGAAAAAACACATTCGACCGATTTTAGTACAATACTACATTGCTGCCACCCGCATTACACTGGTCTTTGTTACTTGCCCAAGTTTTTGTCAGACACAGTAAACGGACACACTTGTGCATTTGAGATGTATCGTGGAGGTACAGTCCAAAAGCTTAGCAAATACTGTCTTTACAGTTGCCACGAGTCTATAGCAACTGTAATTACAGAAATAGCAAACGACGCATTTGTAGTTACGCACCCTAAAATACCAACTTATATCGAACAACTTAAATTGCTCCGGAGGCCGTAAAAATATTTGTTTCCTGCCACTGTGCCTTATACATAGATAACATTTGTAACGTGGAAGGTTACTTGAAGGGTGAGCGACACCCTTCCCGGAGATTGCCGGTGCCCCAGCCGGGATCTTCCACTTCGGTTGTCATTCTAAAATTTGGTGTGCCAGAAACAATTTTGATCAACGTATATTTTATTGTGAGAGATTATAACATGTGGTTCTGGTTTCAAATGGCTGGCACACGTACTCAACCACGTTTCTCTCTCACTGCTTGTCGTGTGTTTGTCTCACGACCGTCTTGTGTGTCGGAAAACTCTTGACTGCCGTTCTCCACTGTCTACTCTCATCCATCCGCATTCACCTTCTTTCAGATTACATTATCATACATTCTCACACCAGTCCAGTTTACAAATAATGAATATACAATTGAATATACCATCAGACATTGAAGTCATTCCTCCACGTTTTTTGCGAGAATAAACGTTAAGTCTCACAAATTCTGCATTTATTAATGACAATATGATTACTATTACAATCTTTTAACATTCATCCAGCAGACACGAAAAATCAGCCCGTGTTCTCCAATATTACCGAGTGCTTCAACATTAGCTGGGAGACAAAGGTACTGCATCCAAATTCTACTAAACACAACAGGGTAGATAAATTGTTGGAATTGTAAATTAGTCTTTTAGCACACCTATTGTAGTGCAATCCAGAATCTCAGGCTTTGCATTCTGGTGAAACACCTTGCTCACAAGTAACGCCACACCATTATTTAAAAGCACACACGTAAGGTTTCAACTATTAGAGACTCTATATTTTATTGTGATAATTTTGGTCGGACTGTTAGTACTCTACATCTTCTTCCGCGAAGTAAATGTTTGTCGCTGGTTTCGAAAAAAAACCTTCTGCCTTAACACACCAATAGAAATGAATGGAATGGGCGCAGAAGAAATATTTACATTGTCCAAAAACAACCAATACTGGGTACAAATTTTCTGTGATAGTAAACTCCATGAGATACCGGATACATAGAATGAAGAAGCTTACGCGTGTTACTTCTACGTTAGGAAGTAGAGCAAAGGGGTGCGACGGTATACCGGCGTAATGACAACTGTAGAGAGAATGGCTTATCACGGGGAATGTCTGCAAAATTTAAGCTTTACACAATTTCCATTGCTGCGAGCCGACGCAGTTGAAGCGAAGACATGCGTTGGAGTAATAGAACTTACGCCGGATTTTTCACTGGATGAGGCAAATAAGGAATAAGTGTGTCTCTGGTCAGGAAAAAATTATGGTGCGTGTTTCATCTAGTAATGGCAACCGCAACAAAGTTTACCGGCAAATAAAATAAAATAATAATATTAATAGAAACAGAAATAACCAGCGGTTATAGGTTGGAATATTCAGAAACAAAAACAGCCAGAAGGTATGGGTTGAAATTGCCAGGAACAGAAATAGTGATATCTTATTAAATTCCAATTATTTCTAGATTCACTTAAGTGCGCGATAGTACGCCAACCTTATGCGTCAAGCCCCGACTAAAATAAGTCCTTGAGCGCGCATGACAGATAAAATAAAATTAAATTAAAAACCATTATTGCGGATGCGTGAGTTATGCGCTTAGATTGATCGTACCTTGTTACGCTTTGCAAGAAACTTGTAAATCGTTATATGTACGCTATCGTCCTGGCGCTGCTTCTGTAATTAAATAGAATTGTACTTATTAGAATGGTATGTTGTAGGGTAATTATATTAGCCACCATTGCTACCAGCAATGATGCGCCTCCTGCTACCAGAGTTTTTACGAGTATTCTTTTACAGAGGCTACCCAACGTAGCTATATATGACACTTTGCTACCTCTAATCTTCAAATTTAAGCTTCCAGTTGTCCAGGAATCCCTCGTCTGGATCTGCCATTAAACAAAAAGCTATAGAGCACGTCAACTCCCAGAACGCTTTTGATAGTAATCTACTACCCCCCATCAGGAACTGAGGACAACCTTGAAACCGCGGGGAAGCATAGTCTTTTGAAAGTGCAACTAGGTCCCAAAGGGAAAAACTCTTCTCTCATTCCATAGAACTCAAGGTAGCCCTAAAACATTGGAAAAAACAGGAGCTTTAAGCACATCGGAGGCAATGTTAATTCTTACAAGAACGGTGCACGGAAGCCTCTACATACAAAAACTACTATCTGGTCCAGGCTCAGAAGGTCACGAAGAAACTAACATTACTATTCCAGATGTGCCAGACAAAAATTCCACACAAATATATCATTACTACTCGGCAATTTTAAGAAGGAATTGCAAAGTTTATGGTTAAAGGCGTTCAAGCCGAATATCTCCAAATACTACACCTTTCCTGTAGTAGTGTGTAGTATGAACCAAGATGATGCACTCGTTGCCGTCAATGTTTCTCTTATCGAAAATTACTACCAGTTGCAAGAAACAAGAAAAGTGATTGTGCCAATATTTTCATGGGCATGCCCAACGGCAATTCAAATCCAAAATGTAGCAATTTTTAGTTACGTGGGAAACAATGTCTTTACAGTTGTTTTGTGACCCGACCAATGATAAACTATGTGAGGTACGACAGGCACCCAAAACTGATATTAACGGGATAAAGTGTATTAAGTCCATTCCCCAAAGAATTACAAAAATAGAGGCACAGAAGAAGTGTTTCCTTAAATGTCACAAAATCCAACACAAAGAACAGTACCTACAAGTCTTTATAGCACAAAAATTGCTGATAAATCCCACCCACGAGAGCTTACGAATTTTCTGCTCAAAAAGAATTACGTAAAATTTCTTTCTAAAGACTGGATTATTCGTGGTAGATCGGCCTTGTTCATGCTCCATGGAACAACTTCATACAGCCCCATACACTAGAAGGGTTTCTTGTCTGGATAATCTATTAAAACCAAGGATTTACCACCTAATTCACTTCTTGGACCAATTCTTGGACCACCTTTACTGGACTTACTATTACGGCTTGAACTAACAACTATGTAACCATCAGCAATTGGGCGGAACATCTTGATGCAACATCTATCGTCGAGGTCAAACCAATGGTTCAACGTCGGGAATTGTTAAAAGTTGTTGCCCTAGCACTAGCTATTGTAGTGATTGCTGTGTGGCTCTTCACAGTAATACAAATTTCTTGCAGCGTTACAAGACTGACTACTCCGTAACATTACCACCCTCGACGTGGAATCCACTCTAATGTCTTCCGTAGACGGCTGCTGGGGTTAACGTACAAACGATTTAAGGTGTACTGCGTGAAAAGTTTTTCTTTCCTGGTTTGTCTCGTGGTGCTACAGTACGTAGGTCTAGGTAGCCAGTTTCCTTTTAATGCGGTACGGGCCTTCAAACAGCGATAGAAACTTCTTGGTCTTGATAGCGGAGTCTTCTACCAGAGGATTGGTTTTAAGAAGAACTAAATCGCTAATGTTCCATCCTTGGCCGGTCGTTGGTTAGCGATTTTCCTGATGGCGGCGTGCTTGGCGCCGAGCCCAATCAAGCTGTAGAGTCTCTGCGGGGAAATCAAAGTTTTCCCGAAAGAAACTTTTGGGTGGACGATTGAACAGCAACTTGACTGGCGCGTAGCCAGTGCGTTCGTGATTGGCGTTATTAATGTAAGTCTCAAAATTCGGCAAGTCTCAAGCCCTTCCCGCGTGCCCGTGACGTCTAAAACATCTAAAAAGGCGATTGAGCTTTCTCATGACACGCTCCACCGGATTTCCCCGTGGGTGTCGAACGGATGAGAACACCAATTTTACGTCTTGTTCCTTGAGAAAGTTTCGAAAACATGACGCTGTAAATTGGGTGCCGTGGTCACAGATAATTCTTGAGTGCTTCCCCAAAGCATCAAAAAGCTGATGTAATTGTTTGATCACGACGGCGGTGTTGGCACGTTTCACTGCAAAAAGCGATACATGGTTTGAAAAAACATCTTGCGCTTGGCAGATCAGGATGTCGCCGAGCATCACAAACAGGACACTGTCACCAGCGCGCATTCGCTCGCAAATACGTGCAATCTAGGGTTCGTCCCTCTGGGTGGTACGTATCTTCTTTATCCACGCCGGGGAAAGTTGGAGAACTTGCTGAGTGGCCATCAAAAAGTTGCGGTTCGTCGGGTTGAAAGACGCGCCGACGACTGGCGCGACAAAGCGTCAGCAATTACATTCTTAGCGCCTGGAATGTGAACAACCTCAAAATCAAATTCCTGCAGCGCAAGGTCCCAACGGCTAATGCGAGGTGACAACAGCCTGCAATGATTGAGGTATTTCAAAGCATGATGGTCGTTTTACACGACAAACGGTCGACCGACCAACCAAGTTTTTTGATGCCGACGAGTTTCCACAATCGCTACAAGCTCTCGTTCGGCCGCCGAATAACGGCGTTCCGGAACCAGTAGTTGCCGACTGAAGTAGGCAATATTTTAAAGCTGGTCGTCTTGTTGTTGATAGGGCACATCTCCCAGGCCTTTGTCGGAAGCATCACATTCCACCTAGAATTTCTCTTCCGGTGTCGGGTGCGTATTAAGCTTAGCGCGACAAACAGCCTTTTAGACTGCTTTAAAGGCTTCGGATTTTCTAGTTTCCCAATTCCACGGTCGGTTCATGCAGAGCAGACTGTTCAAAGAAGTGTAAAGGTTGGCAAAACGGTGAACAAAACTTCGGTCATAATTGACCAAACCCAGGAACCGCTGAAGTTTCCGTACGTTTTGGGGCGCAGGAAATTGCGCGACTTTTTAAAGACGCTCAAGATCCGACGTTAACCCATGCGAATCCAACGTATAACCCAGAAATTTTACGGATTCGACCAAGAAACAATATTTCTTTGGCTGTAATGTGAAACCTGCTTTTTCTAATCAGGTGAGTATCCTCCGGAGATGTCAGAGATGTTCCTCAAAAGTGGTGGACACAATGATGATGTCGTCGATGTACGTGTGGACAAACTGGCCTGACATCTCTCCCAGTACGGAATCCATACACCGAGTAAACTGTGTCACAGCTGTCTTGACTCCAAATGGTAGCACATTGAAGTGATAAGCGCGCGATCCCACTTTGAAACCAGTATATTTACGAAATTCCAATTTAATGGGAAGCTGCCAGTAAGACGACGTCAAATCCAGGGTGCTGATAAAACGGATTTTCCTTAGATTGACGATAATGTCTTGAACTGGTCTCGGCGCTTCCACTTTACTTTCAATCAATTGGTTCAATCGTCGAGCATTTAGACATACACTAACCGATCCATCCTTCTTTACCGTCGTCAATAAAGGACTGGAAAACGGCCTGGTGGAGCGGCTGAAAAATGAATAAAAAGTTTGAATATTGAAATGTTTATGATAGGTTGCCTACGACGACGATGAATGTTGTATTTGTAGTTTGAAAGTTTGAAATTGTTGCAAACGTTCGTGAGCGCCTCTGAACGACAGAGTGGGTAATTAGGGTATCATGATTGTTCGTTAGGGATCGGGGCAGCGCGAGCGCTGTTTAAAAATCATATATATACCGAGTGTTGCAAAGACGTGAATACGGGGTGTTGCAAACTTGGAAATGAGAAAATGCAGAAATATTATTTAATTTTTTTTATTTGTCAATTACATTGTGTGTGTTGGTGTAGGAACCCAAATGAGGATTACAATGTGGACAATATTGATGTATTTCTTTGCACGAAGAGCAGTAGCAGTATGGAATTCAACAGTTCTTATTGCACAAAGTCTATTTCGGCTCCCTCAAAAGCATCAAATTTCTTTAATTTATGGTAAACTAACCGTGTTCCGCTCTTCACGATCTCATCTAAATCCAACTCACTTGCATCGACAAATCGTCCGAAAAATCTTTTCGGCAAAAATACCTTAACGGTACTTAATTCAGTCACAAGCAATTTACCGAACATGGTTGTAACACACTTGATCTTATAAATGGAATACTCTTTATTTAATTCCAATTGTATGATTTTCACGGTAGGAAGAAACTGAGAGCTAGCTTCGCACTCTTTGAATTTGGCAAGGAGATTCATGATAAAAACGACGGTTTACTTACTTGCTAAGTGCACGTTCAAACACAACAAAGACGACAAATAAAATGAATTAATTAACAATAATAATTGTATATCAAAGTACAAATACGGATGTGGTAGTGGGGAGCGGTTGCGACGTGAAGTTTATAACAATTTGAAATACCGAAAGGAAAAATGCCACTAAACCTTAACCAATCTTGCTTGCATTAACAGTTGAAGTACTTACATAATTTATAACGCAATAATAAATAATTTACATAAGTAAAATAAATTTAATATTAATGCTTATGTTGTGTTTATTCGTTTCTTACAGATTTAAACAGATCAATTATGATTATAACAATCAAAAATCTATTGCTTTCTAAACTTAATGCACACATCATCCTCATTTTCTACATTAATTATATCGGTATAATAATTTCTCAACAATTCATACTTTTGATTGCTTTTAACTGTCTGCAGGGTGCGACTTTACAATCTTATTGATGTAATGTAATTCATAATTTCCCCCAGTATAGCGCAATGCATGATAGTTTGTTTCTAACCATCTAACCATTCTAACCATCTTCAGCGGTAAATCTCGAAATTTAATTGCAGGCGCAAATAAATACGTGTCGATGTTCTTGCAATTATATGTGACGGAAAGTTCCTTCGGCACAAATTGAGGAATTGCTAAACCTTGGATGTCGATGAATAAAATGTGTTTTTACCGTTGCTTTCCATTGCTAATGTAGATGCAGATTACTTTATTCCATTAACAATTTTTCTAACGATGCCTAAGAGTGATGTGTACTCGACAATTGCGTCACAAATTACAAGGCATTAAGCGCGTGTATTTGCAGGAAATGGATTTCTAGCATCAAATTCAAGTTTTAAGTCGACGATCGACGCTTTAACTACATCACTTTGCTTTGAAAAATCAAACACGCAGAAACTTGAATCCGCAAATTCTTCTACCAATAAAAATGGTGCATTGTTTACGTGAGCGTTGAAACTTGCTGGAAAGTTGGTGTACATTTAATATGCAAGCAAGAAATCCTTAGGAATGTTTAGATTCAGATTGTCCTAAGGATATGTTTCTAAATTTAGGTAAAGTTTCATATTCCAAATGTTACAATGGTCGAATTTAGTAACGTCTAGATTATGTTTATTGCGCTTGTCGGTATGAAATGCTATAATTACGTAACGCGGTTTCTCTAAGTTGGTGCTTGTTTTCACCGACTATACATCCTGTGTGGTTGGACGTAATACCATCATTACGTTCAACCACACATGCAGTTGCTAACGCAGCAACAAAATGCTTTGATTGGTTTTTATACATTCCATTAATTTAAGACGCAATACATCATTTACTTGAACATTATGCATGTGCTATGTAGTTGATTCAATTGTAATTTTATTCTCTTTCGTTAAAACACGTCGGCATCCGTTCTTGAACGTCACACTCGTCACACTCGTTAGAATTTTACGATAATTGCTTGCAAAGCCAAACCAAAGCTTTAGCGGCATATGATTGTAGAATTTTCCAGTTTCTTTATATCTTGGCAAATGTGCGGTCTTATTTCATTCGGCGATTGAAAGAGATGAATCATTTCTTCAAAAGAGCAGAAATCTTTTGATTGTACTCACAATACCAACATCACGAGCTTTATCAACTTCAATGCCATTTATTTCATAG
>JAODGE020027037.1:0-31138 GCA_027574965.2 Ecitophya simulans
TGATGTGAAATTCGCAAAATTATCTGCCCTAGAACGCGTGTTGCAAGCGATCCTGCCAAACATGTTTTGCAAAAATTCAAAAATTGGTTAATTTCAAGAAAGGTATTATTAAAATTCCAAAAATTATTGAAATTAACAATAGTTATTTTTGGGAAGTATGTTGTTATAGAGATTATATAATAAAATAACACTAATCGAAAAAAACTAACACCGGCGAAAACCGCTGAAACACTGCATTCATCAGATCACAGACCACTTTCGACCCTACCTCGTTTCCGGCCTCCTAATCAGATCCGAACGTTGAGGCGTCATCTCCGAGTGCAGCACCAGCCGATTAATCAACCGCGCAATCGCGCGCAAACTTTCACTCATCTCTCCAGTTGGACATTTAGAGTCGCGTATCGCGCCTTGTAATCATCAGCGATCTGTCTGCTTTTCGCCAGGAGTTCTTGAGCAAGAACAAAAATATGCCCAATGATGACAACGTAATGCACTTTGAAATTTGTTGAAAGTCCCATTTTAAATTATGTGAATTAATTGTTTTTTTTTTGGCGTGTTACACCCAATTCTGCAATTACATGATGTCTGACACAAGAAGAGGAAGTAATGCATCATCTGGATTTATTATTACACATACTCGCAGTGTTGTCATTGTTGGTAAAAACCAATAACATCCTCGATGCATAATTCCTGCTGTAAAACTTACAACTTAGCTCCCAACTTACATTGGCAAAATATATTGACTGTGGTTTATTCCACTATTGCAAACATCAAACCTACAAAAACTTTAAAAAGCATATTTTCTTTGTGATAAACCAAAATGTATGTATTCTGACCAAAATTATTTAAAAAGTATCCATATCAGCAATTCCACGTAGCTTTATAAAACCTGCGGTTTACACAATATCCTCTATGTTGTCTTCATAGGGGCAAATACTTTCATTAGATTCACTCAATTTCTGCAATTAACTCTTCAACTGAAGTCTCGACACATGAATGCAAATCCAAATTTCAAAAATATTATTGCTATAGAAATAGCAGACCGAGCGTTCTGGCGACAAAAGCGAACGAAACGAACTAAACCAATTGAACGAAGAAGATCCAAGAACTCCAGATCTTATTGTTAGAATCCGTACCGAATCCACAATGCAAACCTGTACGTATGCAACCAAAAAAACACTGATCAGCTGATTTCGAATCTTCAGATTAGACAGTAGAGCAACGACAAACTATCCACAAAAATGAATCCCTTAACGTACGTAATGCGCAGAACATAAACTTTATTTGTTCATGAACTATTATTAAATAGTTACATATTACAGAAACATGCGAAATGTCCTCAAGCTGAGTGAACAGGAACTGGCTGGTCGAAACAAAACATCCTGGCATGACCAGTATCGAGATAGTGCATGGTTGTTCGTGGGCGGACTACCGTACGACCTCAGCGAGGGCGACATAATCTGCATATTTTCACAATACGGTGAAATTGTCCATCTAAACTTGGTCAGGGACAAAGACACAGGCAAATCACGAGGATTTGGATTCATATGTTATGAAGATCAGCGTTCCACAAACCTGGCAGTGGACAATTTCAATGGAATCAAAGTATTAAACAGGACCATTCGAGTAGATCATGTTAGCAATTACAAGGTGCCGAAGAGTGAGAGAGACAAGGTGAAACAAATTCAAGAGCAGGAGTTCCCTACAAATGATGATGAAGAAATTGATGGCAAGCCAAACATTAAGGAGGTGATGACAGAAGTTAAAAGGGAGGTGAAGAACGAACCAATAGATTCAAGGGAGACATTGGCAGATCAGATTACCAGTGATATTAAACTACCATATAGATTACCAATCTATCCCATTAAACAGGAGCAACTAGAGGAGGACGCTCACAAGAAGAAGAAAGAGAAGAAGGACAAGAAGACAAAGAAGGAAAAGAAGGCCAAGAAATCAAAAAAGAAGAAGAGGCGAAAGTATTCCGATTCCGAGGGTACTACGTCTGACAGTGACTGAATATTTACATTATAGTTAAACATAAACACAAACAATGAAATTGTGGGGCAATCGCATTCTTCGATAAGGCCAAATAAAAGGATAACATGTGTAGCAACATGTGAATATTATCAGAGAATAATGCGTTGAATTCGGTCATTATCATTAGTTGGGATAATTTCGTCAACATCGTCTGCATGTTATTATGTTCTACAACGCGTAAACAGCGCAAACGTCTGACCACGCGAGGATTAATTAAACGCCTAATTGAGCACGGCTGCGGCGGAAGATTGACGATTATTCCAATCGCAATACGATAGGAATTTGTCAATAATAAACACTTCGATTTCCCGTTTTCGCGTAGAAAGCAACAGGGAATCATGACGCACGCCTCGGCGCACAATTGCGTCTTGGTTTTCAAACGTATCAAGCGATTCATTCAAATCGCATCCGTCCGTCCTCGACGCAGCGCGCAGGCCTTTTTCGCGTAACGGTGAAGGTGGAGTTCGTTGCGACACACGCGTCGGTGCAGCGCAACAACGCGAACCAATCGAAACTTTCGCAAACGTATCAAAGCGCAGCGTATAACAAAACGTGCGACCTGAATTTACGGACGAATTCGAACGTGTTCTAATAACTGTAATAACTGTAAACATTGTTCGTGCTGCCACCAGCAAACCGTTCTTGTTTAGCGTGCGATCGAACAACTTCAAATAAGCGACTCGAGGCGTGAGTATTTTAACAACGCGCGTCGATATTTCACGATAATGGCGATTAGTCGATATTTATTTCTGTGGCGTTTTAGCCCCAATGTAGAATATCGATGTTGGATATCGATGCGCACGGTTACGTTGTTGATTGTGCGATTGCGCACAATTTTGTTATTGTTTGTTCTCCGCTGGCAGAAATAGTCAAGTTTCCATGCGAAATGACGTGCTTACTTTAACAATTAATGAACGTAGAAGTTATGATACGATTGTTTGATTTCTGTTGAATTTTGCAGCGTCGGCCGCGCCAGCGCAACGAGCGCGTTACTACGCACGCCCCCACCTCGCCGCCGCTCGCGGCAGGAGCGGCACGCAGGAGAGTGGTGCGCAAGTGCGCAATTGCAAATCAAACCATCAGCTGTTTATGTCAATACACAATATGGGCGCGCAGTAGTGTTGCCATCGTTGGAGTGCGCTGCGCTTGGCTGTGATAATCGCGTGAGATCGCCAAGGTCGCTCTTTGTTGTGCATCGGCGCGCCCGACGACGACTCCCCCGGCAGCAGCGACCCGCGCGCGTCCGCGACGAGCACATCTCGGCCGAACCGCCCTCGTCCGAGTCCCGCAAGATCGCGTCCGCGCGAGTGCGTGCGCGAACGGAACGGCCGCCTTCAGCCCCGCCAGGACTTCGCCAGTCGGACCCATGAACAGCACGGGCAACTCGGCCGACTCGACCAGCACGCGAAATTACTTCGTCAACTTCAACCAGGACTGCACGTAAGTGACGTGGACGACGGCGCGTCGCGCGACCATCACGTAATGCGCCCGGCCGCGCGTCGCTTTGTTCGGGCCGCGCGCCGCGAAACAAAGGACGCAATCGACTCCGAAGCGGCGGGCGTCGCGAGCGGCCGGCGGGCGCCTTTTCGCGCGCGTCGGCGCCGCCGCTGCGAGGAACGGCCGACGGTCGCTGCGCGCAGCTGGCGCGCGATGGCCGGGCTCTTCGGGCGAGGAAAAGTGGGTCATGCGAGCGTTGTAAATAAACAACGATCAGCTGATTGCGGATCGCAACGAGCTGGGCGAGCCGCCCGCCGTCGCGTTTCTTGCGATCCATCGCTAATTCGGCCGCGACGCGCGCGTTTTGCAGATCGCTCGCCGTCGGCAGCAGGAACGGCTACCGGTTGTTCTCGCTGACCGGCGTGGATGTGCTCGACAAGATCTACACCAACTCGACGGAGGATGTGTGCCTGGTCGAGAGGCTCTTCAGTAGCAGCCTCATGGCTGTCGTCACGCTGAACTCCTCGCGTAAGCTCAAAGTGTGCCACTTCAAGAAGGGGACGGAAATCTGCAACTACTCTTATTCGAATACCATCTTAGCTGTTAAATTGAACAGGTAAACTGCAACACGGCCCGAACTAAACCACCGCAACACCCTGCAACGCGTTGCTTTCTCGCCGCAGGTTGCGTCTGGTGGTATGTCTGGAAGAAAGTTTGTACATCCACAACATCCGCGACATGAAGGTCCTCCACACGATCCGGGACACACCGCCCAATCCCCAGGGTCTCTGCGCGTTAAGCATAAGCAGTGAAAACTGCTACTTGGCGTATCCAGGATCGAACAGCATCGGAGAAGTGCAGATATTCGACACAAACAATCTGGTAAACGTTCGCTCCGTGGCGACGCGAACGTCGGGTCGTAAGTTGCAGTGGCAAGTGCAATTGTTGGTTGTTTTAGCACGCGAAGACGATGATACACGCGCACGACAGCCCACTGGCGGCGCTGGCGTTCAATCCGATCGGGACGCGCATAGCGACGGCGTCGGAAAAGGGCACTGTGATACGAGTCTTCTCCGTGATCGACGGCTCCAAGCTGTACGAGTTTCGGCGCGGCGTGAAACGCTGCGTGGACATCAGCTGCTTGGCGTTCAGCATGTGCTCCCAGTATCTGGCGTGTAGCAGCAATACGGAGACGGTGCACATATTCAAATTGGAAGAAATCAAGGAGAGGTACGCGCGTTTCAGACACCAGCTAGCCGCCAGCGTGCGCGAAACTAATGCATGATTTATGAAGTAATGCAACATTCGTTTTGCAAGAAAAACTTGCGTGATCATAATGCATGGCGCATTGTCTTAACGTAGCAAGAAGCGCGTGGTCGGGATTGTAACAGCACGTTGCCACGACTGTTTTAGCCCAAGAAGGAGCGTGGAAGAGTCCAGTTGGATGGGCTACCTCTCGAATTACTTGCCCACGCAAGTGACGGACGTTTTCAATCAGGGGCGCGCCTTCATGACCGCCCATTTGCCTTTCTCGGGCGTGCGAAACGTCATCGCGATCACGACGTGAGTACATCTTGGCGATCCGTGCCGAAAAACGGCGGTTAATGAAATGCGCGTTTTTAGAATTCAAGGCCAGCCGCGTTTGCTGGTGGCGACCGAAGACGGTTACCTTTACGTGTACAATATCGAGGGCAACGAGGGCGGCGATCTGCAGCTGCTGAAGCAGCACAGGCTGGACGGTCCGGCGGAGGAAGACAGGGACAAGCCGGACGGCGGTCCGAACCGCTCCGAGGCGCAGGCCATCCAACCGGACGGCGGTAAGTGATCGTCGACGCTGTTCTCAGCCACCCCCAGCCGCTGATGACTAAGAGTTTTTTATTTTTTATTTTTACGTTTGATGCATTTCTAATTTTTATTTAATTTCTGTCGACTCACAACTCTCGTAAACACCCGCTCGTTTGCTGGCAATAACGTGCATGGGACGAAGTGTTTTTATACATAATGGCGTTGATTTTTTTTTCCTAATTTTGTTTTATCGTTGACTCTAATATTCCGTTGATCCAACATTCTGTTACGTTGCTAAACTTACTGCTAGTATCTTGCGACAGCAAATTTGCGGCCACTGATCGACGCATCTCGGCGGGCTTTTCCATCGTTCGTATCGGGGAAGTCGCGCGCAGGCCGCACACGAACGCCAACCGTTTCCGCCCCTATTTTCTTTTCTCTCTCGCACGATTTTCACGAATTCTGTCGCCACCACGACGCGCCGTCGACTGACCGACGCCCACGCACACGCGTTACCGATACCTTTCGCAATTGCCGCCCCTTCGAATGAAAAAAACTTTCGCTTCGTGCGTGTTTCACACCGTATGCGATCGGTGGGGGGGATGGGGCGGGTAGACGACGCGAACGTGATAACCGATCTGACGCCGCTCGAGGCTTTCGTGCGTTTCGAACAATTGGAGCGATCGCGTTAGCGTTGTAGCGCAACCGAACCGAAAATCAAAGAAACCAACACACAAATTCTCGTTTAAAATCCGCAGAACAAAATCCATTTTGTTTTTCTCTGTTACTTGCAAGGCTCGGCAATACTAGGTAGCTACGCGGGCATCCTGAAAGGCCATCCAGCCGGTCAAATGTCAGGTACTGGTCAGTATGTTATGTTTACCCATTTTTTTTTAATTATTATTTTTTTATTTTTAATACTTACATAGATACATTTAATTCTCTCTATTGTTTGAATTCAAGTTGTGACCAACTCGAATGAATGTCAAATCAACACTACACGAACGTTCTAGCCCTTCGCCTTCATCTTCCTATCGGCCCGCTTCTCCCTTCGCCCAAAATATTCATCCTCTCACCAAGTGTATGTAGATAAGCTAAGCTACACTACGCCTAGATGCTACGGGCAAGATTTGTTTGTTTGTCGTTTTGTTTGTAGTTTAGTTTATATTCACCACCTTAATCATATTTCGCAACATGAAACAATAACATTCCTCAGTAACGTTCTCTCCGTTGTTCGTGCACCTCATGCTCGATCCCGACGCGCGGTTTCGACTGAACGACGCGCGTCGCGGACGCGCAGCGCGTGCACCTCGAACATCTTTTCGTCGCCGCCCTTGTACCAGCCAGCGATCGTCGCGACCGACGAGTCGGACTAATCTCTCTTCTGATGCTAGATTCGGAAAAGTATCGCGAGATGTCCGACGCGGTGGAGTCGCCGCCGAAGGACGGCTTCCAGTTCGGCGACGATCAAGAATACCCGCCGCTGACGCAGAAGTCCGACTGAGAGGAGGACGCCAACATCATCGAAACGTCGCTGGCGCATCGCTTCGTCCTCACGTGGTTCGTCGTGTTCCTGGTGCACGCGATCGTGCGCGCGCTGGAAGACCTCGTCCTCTACCTTCTCGACGCGGACGCGTAGCGCGCGACGCGCACAGCCATCCCCCTCCACCCCCTCTCACAGTCAAGAAAGGAACGCGTGTGCACTTGTCGGAGAAGCGAAAAAAAGAAAACATTAAAGTACGCGAAAAGTTGCAACAAAGCCGAATAAGAACTGCGGGACAACGCCGGGCAGCGAAAATCGCCACCAAAAAAAATGCGCGGTGTACACAAATTATGCAAATGTAATAATGTCGTGTGATAGTATTTAAGTTGTTTAGCCTGGTCGCGAGGCGCTTGTGGCGGCGGAATCGAGCAAAAGTCAAGCGAACGCTTTTGATTGCGAGTAGGTGTCTCATTTCGTTACGTTTGTTTGTCTTCCTTGCGCTGCGCTCGTCGTCGCTAAGCTAAGTTGCGCCCTTTACGTTTTAACGAACTAATCCAGTAAGTCGACATTGTGACAAATTGTGTTAATTTATTGATTTGAATAGCTGTTACGTAGTCAATTTCTAGCTTAATTTTATATATTGCGAATGTGCATGAAAGGCTTGCTAAACATGAAACACGATAACGAAACACACACTCGACACACAAAAGATTTTGGGTCTTATGATGATAGCAAAGAATCTAACATAAAGTTACGCGATAAGATTGTAAATAAGTTAATGAAAGCGCAAGAGAAAATAACGTTAGTTTTTTAAATTTGACATAACAGTGGTAGGAACGATGCGAACGTCACTGAGCGAGTCGTGCGGATATGAAGAAATCGCACCCGACATTTTTCTAATTGTACATAATGGAACTGCGCCGGATCACACTGTCGAGTAGGCTCGGGCAGTCGAAGCAAGACTAACAATGACGCATTTTTTAATCGATAGGACAAATATCCTGTAATTAATTACGTTAGGCATCCGGGAAATAGTGGCAGATTGTATTCGATGTACACAATATCAAATAATCCGATGTCGCGAAGCATTCACTGCGTTTAATGATTTAAGTTTACCGATTAATTGTCTTTTGTATGGTGGACGTTGTGCGGGGACGTAACCGAAGTTGTGCCGTTTAGTATAATGTGAATTATGAATATTACGTGCGTACGCCGGACGAATTTTCGTCGATCTGTCAGCAATCTTTTGTCTTGATTATTTGTATCATTTTATTTTCTTCTCAAGTAATAGACGAAACAATGTTTACGTGTTTGCTGCTTCACTTCCAACCTTTCAGGACTCCAGAAATGGGCTCATACGCTTGCCGGAAATCTACGAACATGGTGTAGATATCAACATCGAACTCGCAGGATTTTCTCAGTATTTCATTTACTACATATAATTGATCTGTGGTAGATCTTTCCTTCCCAAACCCTGCTTGGTATTCTGTAATTAAGTTTTCAGCGTACTTTTGTAGGCTTCTGTTTAGGTTTGTGGTGAACAGCTTGTAGAGCCATACTCTTTGCATTCTTGCTGCTAGGTGTTCTTGCAACTTAGGGCTTTCTACCTTGAGGGTTTCTGCATGTATGTAGTCTATTCTTGGTGTCTTGCCGGTCTTTATGTTTTGCAGTGTCCCTATCATTTCTTTCATTGTGGGTGTGGGTTCTGCGTCATTTCCTATTGCGTATGTAGGTCTATCATAATGTTGAGTTCTTTCATTGCTATTATTTTAGTCTAGGAGGTCCGTGAAGTAACTTACCTAGGTGTTGTGGATAGCTAATAATTATCCCCGTCTCTGCGTCTCCGCATAACGTTGTACGTGGTTCGAATTCTTGTCGTCCCTTTTTCACGTAGTTATATGCTTCTTTTGCCCTGTTGGTGCGGAAATCTTCTTGCATTTTGTTTAGCATTTTGGACTCTTCTCTCAATCGCGAATCTCTCTCTTCTCTCTCCTGTGCGTGCTTCCACGTACTTTTCATGTTCTTCATTTCTTTCCTGTATTGTTAGTCTACATTCTTCGTATACAATACCACCACCCCAAATATATCCGCGTATGCGAATGTTTTGTTCTCACTGCTAATCTCACATGTATTTTACAATTAACGACGAGTCATAGTGGCGCAGTTAATTAAACGAACGATAATGACATTCAAATCGAAGTAGTAAGTGGTAAATAGTGATAAAAATTCGAGCGGACAATCGTTCTCGGTTATTCCGATTGCTACAATAAAACAGAACGGATGGGTTCAAGGCACGTCTTCGACCAAGTCAGTCGGGCGATAATAACTAATTGTAAGTCGTAAACAAACGCATCGGTAATCTCATCGTACACTGCACACACACAATAAATCACATAATAAGCGTATTCCTTCTCCTCTCGTCACTTATTGGCAAACAATTCACCATTTAAAGCTACACTTTCAATCTCCGAAAACAAAATTGGAGATTGATCATGGCACCGAACGGTCAACTAAATACTAATAATTGATCATCGCTATAATAGGTGTCTCAATAGCCGTGTGAACTAAGAATGCGAGCCGTAGGCGTGACGCGCCTCGGTCAGTCAGGGTATCGACAACACGCCCAGCCCGACGCCGCCCTCGTGAGCATTCATGTTACTAGCAAACGTCCATTTATTCTTAACGGGATCGTAGACTTCGACGGAGACTAAATTCGATATACCGTCGTACCCGCCGACGGCCCACAGCATGCCCATGTTGGCCGTGAGCGCGACGCGACTGCGCTGCGCGTTCATTTGCTCGACGAACTGCCACTTGTTCGTTTTCGGATCGAACATCTCGACCGTGTCCAGGAAAGAGCTGCCGTCATAACCGCCGCACGCGTAGAGATTGCCGTCGAGCATCGCCACGCCCAAGCGACAGCGCTTGGTCAGCATGGGCGTGGACTCCGTCCAGTGGTTCGTGTTGGGATCGTAGCGCTCGACCGAATCGAAGATGGACAGGCCGTCGTGTCCGCCGAGCGCGTACACGTAGCCCTGACAGGCGATGACGGCGCCAGCGCTGCGCGACTTGTTCATGGGCGCCAAGGTGCGCCAGGTGTTCGTCAGGGGATGGTAGCGTTCGACCGAGCTGAGCGACGTCACGCCGTCGTATCCCCCGCAGACGTAGATCATGTCGCCCAGGGCTGTGGCGCCCAGCGCACTAACGAGAGACAGTTGTTGAACCGATCGCAAATAAAAAAAATAATAAAAACAGAAAAACAGAAACGAAACAACACCCGAATTACCTTCGTTTGCATTGCATGGGCGCGATCGTCGTCCATTCCTTCTTGGTGGCATCATAGACCTCCACGCTCTGCAACCTATCTCGGCCGTTGTATCCGCCGAAAGCGTACAACTTGCCCTTCAGCACCGCCACGCCGAGCCGACTCCGCAGGGTGGACATCGGCGGGGCGAGTTTCCATTGCTTCGTGTACGGGTCGCAATACTCCACGGTGCTCAACGAGTCCCCGTGCTTGTTCAAGCCGCCGACGACGTAGATGTGGCCGCGCACTTCGCAAGCGCGCTGATTTGTGCGAAAGTTCTGCAACAAATGCCGACGCTCCGGCAGCAGGTGGTAGACGAGCGCCTCGTCCAACAGGTCTCTGCATTGGTGCGAGGCTCGTATCAGCTCCTCCGTCGCCACCCTGTCGGTGAGGAACGTCGACGACAGCAGGGGCAAGCGCACCAGCGCCAACAGTTCCGGCAGGTGCTCGTGCCTGGCGTCGTTCGCTTTCACCCATCGCATGCACGCGTCGAAGACCTGCTCCTCCGTCTCGATGCGCAGCTCGTTGCGCGACAAGATGTTCTTGATGTCCTCCAGGGACAGATTGACGAACTCCTCGTACTGCGACACCTCGGGGAAGCACTGTTCGACGTACTTATCGGCGCGCTGGACGAGCATCGGGCAACTCATCGTGTCCGCGAATTGCCTGATTCCGAGGACGTTTTGAGGGTGTAATCTAAAATCGAATATGCCACTGATTTAATTTCGCAACAAGCGACCACGATTACAGACATCTACAAGAGTATCGCAACAGAAAACATAGGAGAATGAACGAGGATCTAAGTGGCTAGTTACCTTCGCAGTAAAAAGTTAGCACAAGCATCTCGCACTTTGGTCAACTGTAAGAATGACGCGCCCATCATGATGATCTGCACGTTATTCTTGTCTAGAGTGATCTTTCCCGAGTAGGCGAAGTTAATCAAAGCTTCTAGTGCGCATGCATCCACTCCGTGCATGATGATCTCCTGCATTCGACTCTCCACCATGTCATGGGTAAACATTGCGTGAAAGTATGGAATTGTGGACGCGAGCACAATCTTGTGAGCGCTGAATGATTGATCCTCTATCTAGAATGTAATCACATGTAACGTTAGCCAGCCGTGCGCGCCTGGTTAGCCACTCGGCGGTCGTACCTTGAGCACGACGTCGCAGAGCTTGCCCTGTCGACGTATTTCCTCCATGAGCGGGAACGCCGACGAGAAGATGTCGTCCTGGACGAAGACCGTGCACTCGTTGGTCGTGTCCAGCGGGTAGACCAGCTCGTCCAGCATCACTTCCTGGCAGCTCGTCGCGCCGGCGGTGTTCGATTTGTTCGCGACTTGCACCAGGATGTGCTCGATGTTCCAGCTGGCCATTGTGCGCGCGATCGGTTGTCGTCGGAATCTTGTTTATCGCTGACCGTGTGTCTTGTTCGAGGTCGTCGCACGCGCGCGCCGCACTCGGCAAAACGTCGCGTCGCGAGATCGTCGCCGCCCTCGTCGTCGTCGTCGTCTGGTCGATGGTGGCCGCGTTCCCGCACGGTATGAGAATGCTCCGTCGCAGCGGGCTGCACCGCAAGTGCCGCAACGGTCTGTATCCGTTCAGCCAGGTGCGGCGCTTCCCCGTCGGGGATGAACACGCCGAGTGGCAGGCCCCCTACTCCGAGTACGCGCCGTCGTTCTACGAGGCGGCGAGCCTCAAAAATAAACCCTGGTCGGACCCGAAACTAGGCAAGTCGCACGACGCCGACGATCGTGACAATGAAAACGCCGGCGCGCTCACATCGAGCGTGCGCGCAGAACTCGTCCCGATGCTCGTCCTAGGATCCCACTCGCGCGTCCTCCCCACGGGCCCGTACATATTAAACGTTTTTTGTTTTTTGTTTTTACGCACGCGACAGGCGCAGCGGGCTTCCGTCCGCTGTGGCATCAGCTGGACGCCGGTATAGACCGTCGGAGTCACGAAGGCGCCTACCAGATCGTCGACGGGGCCCCGCAGAACCCGGCCGGACGCACCGGCATCGTCGGCAGAGGCGTTCTGGGCAGATGGGGGCCCAACCACGCGGCCGATCCGGTCGTGACGCGCTGGAAGCGCGAGGAAGGCGGCGAACGAGTCGTACATCCCGAGTCCGAACGCCCCGTCCTGCAGTTCTGCGCGATTCAGCGGCGCGACAACGACGAATGGGCGATCCCCGGCGGAATGGTCGACCCCGACGAGAAGGTCAGTCGAACACTGATGCGCGAATTCATGGAGGAGGCGATGGATTCGAATGGCCAAAGTCGGCAGCAACTGGAGACGAACGCGCGCATGGTGGAGGCGTTCTTCGAAGGAGGCGTCGAGTTCTACAGGGGCTACGTCGACGATCCGCGCAACACGGACCAGGCGTGGATGGAAACCGTCGCCGTGAACTTTCACGACGACTCCGGGGAGCACGTGGGGTCGCTGCAATTGACGGCGGGCGACGATGCTAGGGCAGTGCGCTGGATTGACGTCGACGCGACGCTGGCGCTCTACGCCAGTCACAAAGTTTTCATTGAGCACGTCGCCAAGATGCGCAATGCACATTTTTAAAACCGATAAATGAGCACTTGACAACCGCATGTTGCAATATCATCCTTCTCTGTGCCTCTTTAGAAATCACAAATTTCAGCCAATTGCGAAAACGTGTTGCTGCGAAGTGCGAATCGATAATGAACATTTGACGGCATAGTCAGCCGTCCTCGGTTTACGCGACTTCCTCGAGTTTCGAACCTTCGAAACTTCCGAACTCGCCGCCACCTCCGTCGAGTTGCGCCCGATCGCTGCGTGCGCGCGCGTCGCCTCGTCCGTCGACTTTCGTTTTCACGTTCGACGCGCTCTGGCCGAGCTAGTGGAGCCGAGCCAGTGTCGCGGCCCCGTCGTCGGGTGCCGCTCGCGTTCCCGCTTCGCATATCCACGCCAACCTTTAACCCGCATCACACAATCTCCATCGCGATGATTACGTCGATAAGTTGAGCTCGCACGCGTTTTTAAGTGCGTTCGCGATTTTTCTCGCGACGGCATTTCAAAGTGCGAAACCACCGATCGTGCGATGCGAGCCTCCGTGCGTATCGATTCCGAAAGCGCACTTCGTATTTAAATGGTGAGTAAGAGTAAATGCCCGCAAAATCTAATTTTACACATCTTTTTGTGATCGAGTCAGCGCGTCGCGCTCTCACATGATTGGAAAGATTGGAAAGTTGCTAAACCAGCTGTACCAACATAACCTAACCTAATATTTTTGTTTTCATGTCCCATTCGTAGCAATTTGGAAACATTTCGAACGCTCTTAAACATGTTCATTTGTTTGTTAATTGTTGGCGCAAAAGTTGCTCGAAACTTCGAGCGCTTTCCACTCGGCTCCCAATCAACGTTAAATCGCGAGAAAAAAAAATCGGAACATTAACGCGCGGCGCTATATGTAGGGCTCTCACCGGGCGTCTCGTAATTTTCCAGACCGCAAACGGCGCTCACCATGCCGCAAATACCCCTGCCTCTTGGAGAGCTGCAGATGCAGAAGAAGCCGCTGGCCGACACGTTCGTCTGCACCTACGTGATATCGGTGCTGGGCGCGTTCGTCGCCGAGGTCGTCACGTATCCCTTGGATCTCACCAAGACGCGCCTGCAGATCCAGGGCGAGATCGCGAACAAAATCGACGCGAAGATGACCACGGTGAGTCCGCCTCGGTCGAGTGCGTCCGACTCCGTTCAAAGCGCGTTTTCCAGGCGCCGCATCGCGGTATGTTGCGGACGGGCGTCGGCATCATCCGCGAGGAAGGTTTCTTCAAGCTGTGGCAGGGCATTCCGGCGCAGTTCGTTCGACACAGCGTTTATTCCGGCTCCAGGATGGCGGTGTACAAGCTCCTGCGCGATAAAGTCTTCGCGCCGAATCCGAATGATCATTATTTGCCTTTATGGAAATCCGCATTGTGTAAGCACGTTTTTCTCCTCGGCTTTTGTGTGCTTTGCGATTGCTAATTTGTCCTGTTTAGGTGGCGCTTCTGCAGGCACCTTCAGTCAAGTCATCGCGAATCCCGCCGACGTCGTCAAGGTGCAGCTGCAGATGGAGGGCAAACGTCGCCTGATGAACCTGCCGCCGAGGGTGCACGGCATACGACATGCGTTCGTGAAGACGGTTCAAGAATCCGGCGTCAAGGGTCTGTTCAAAGGTAACACACGCCGATTGCCGCCGCGCAAATGCAGCCCTGATCGACGCGCGCGCTTGTCGCAGGAGTCGTGCCCAACGCGCAGCGCGCGGCGCTGGTGAACCTCGGCGATTTGACGACCTACGACACCACCAAGCAGCTCCTGCTGCGCCACACGACGCTGGAGGACGGGACGATCGTGCACGTCATGGGGAGTTTGTGCGCGGGATTCGTGGCCGCCGTCCTCGGCACGCCGGCGGACACGATAAAGACGCGCATCATGAATCAGCCCGTCGACAAGGACGGCAGGTAATTGTGGAACATTCGCAGCGTTGCTGCGCGTTCATTCGCCGCGTGCTTGTCCGCAGGGGCGTATTTTACAAGTCCACCTGGGAGTGCGCGACGCTGACCGTGCGCAACGAGGGCTTCATGGCGCTGTTCAAGGGCTTCGTGCCGAACTGGCTGCGGATGGCGCCCTGGTCCCTGACGTTCTGGTTATTCTACGAACAAAGCAATAGATTAGTCAATCAAATGCAACAGACGTACATGATATGATAACGCGCTGCCAACGCAACCACGAGTCTTTCTTACACATACAATTAGTCATTTCTCACAAGTATTATAAGCGATCGCGTGTGGGTATTCATTTCGTGCGTCCCCGGACGCCATCGATACGTTTAGTTCCGAACAGAGGCACATTTTAGGCGAACATGCGTGTAAATATGTCGAAAGGTTGTTTAATTAATTTGATCGTTTCGATCGATGCGTTCGTCGAGTACGTGTAGGATTGTTCTGCGACGTACCGCGCACCCGGCGCACCTTGTTACTGGTTGATACGTTACCGAAATGTCGTCACACGCGAGCGTATCAATGAACTGCTATTGATATTGTTTGATGTACATCTATCTTATACACATTCGATGTACATAATTAGTGGTATCTTGTTGAGATGAATATACAAACGGTGATTTGCATATTTTCCAGCCAATCCACGCGGAACCGCAACGCTGGTCGAGTGCGTTCCTCCTTGCCGAAACGAACGAAAAGCATTTGGCTCGTACGCGATCGACGAAATTGTTACGGAAAATAGCGGAGAATTAGTCAAGGTCCTAATAGCAGTAGTAGAAATCGCGAGCGCGAGTGGGGACCGAGACGGGCCAACCAGGAAGCCGGACGAGACGCTTGTTGCAAGTAAGCGCGTCCGCAAGCACGCCAAGCTCGCTATACCGAGTGTGCCGCGTCGAGCGGTCAGGCGGCATTCCAACGCGCAGCGTTCTTCGGCGCGTCCAGGTGCGACGGTCGCGATGGCGTGCCGGCGGTAACGCTCGCGCTTCGGCCAGTCGCGAGCCGGTCGCGATGTGCGAAGGTCCGCGCGTCGCTCACGCTTTTCTATAAATACGCGCGGCGCAATCGCGCGCGCCCGCATAATCGGCGAATTCTCCGACTGCGAGCGCGACCGTGTGTGTGAGTGCGCGCGTTTCTTGCGCGCCTCCGACGGCGTCCCGGCCGCGGACGTCGTCGCGCACCTGTGGAACACGACGACCGCCGCCAGCACGCGCGCCACGCGCCAGACGCGGCATCATCGTCATGTAGCAATGAGGTATGGGAGCGATCGCGCCGCACCGCGATCCTCGCCGCTCTTCGCGCACGCTTGCGGCAAGGGCGCAGCGGCGCGTATTTATAAAATGTCACCGGCGGCGTTGGCGCCGGAACAATGGTGCACCTTGGCGGAAAACGAGGCGCGCGCGCGTGTGCCAAGTGCGGGCGGCGATACGCACGAACGGCGCGAATTGGGCGTTCGCCGGCCGCGGGACGAGATCGGCGCCACTGTCATCCGGTGCGTACGGCGCGCGCGAGAAGAGCGCGCAGCTCGCGGCGCAAAAAAGCGTTTGGAAAGTTCTTGGATCCGCGAAATTTGGGTCACAGGCAATCGTTATTGAGCTGTCGCACCGCGCGCGCGCGCACGCCGCCAACTGCCACGCGTTTTTTTCGGTAAACTTTTGCCTCGAGAGCAGAGACGACGTCTTCGTGGTAACGCTGTGCGACACTAAATCAACTCCTAGGAAATAGAGTCGTGCATTATGAGATAGCACAAAGTCGAGTAAGTTTTGTGCAACGAGACCTTGAAACTTTTACGTTTTTTCTTTATGCACGCATAACACGTGTTCTCGCTGAAAAATCCGGCAATTCGCTGGCGCGCCGGTGTGTGCGGGCGCGGTTTACGACGCGACGTGAATTACCGAACAGATCAACAAAGCGCATGTTTTTCGGCATCAAATCGTGCGGCACACAATCGCCGCCGGCGCGCGTTCGCTGTCCGCTCGTTTCGCGCGCCGAGCGCGATCGTAACTTTTAACTGTCGCGCGAACATTACGCTCCCGATATTTTTGGGCGGCGCAGGCAGCGCGCGTACCGCTCCGGCCCTGCGCCGCAAAGCAACGGCTTATTTGTCGGTCGTTAGTTGGTAAAATGTCGGCATTGACCTTTCGCCGCGTGCGCGAGACGAGGCGAAGATGGCCGCGGCACGCGAGCGAGCGAACGCGACGCGCTAGGCGAAGCGCCGGCTGAGAATGAGCGGTTGTTCTTCATGAATCGAGCGCACCGGCTCATCGGCATCCGCGCACGCACGCGACCGACGTTTGATATCGTTACGATTTGGTCGGGTCTTGCGGAACTTGCGACGATCTCTCCGCAGCGCCTCGCATCGCGCCAGCCTCTTGTTTGTTCGAAATGTTCGTAATGCATGCCGCCGAGTGTACAATGCACAGTACAGCAATATTATTGCACGCAATAACATTTCGCGTGATGCGAGTCGTGCGATGCGTAGATTAAACAATCCGAGGAAGAGCGTCCGGGAAAGGTTGGCGCAACTTCCGGACGAAGGCCAAACAATCAATCGACATTCCGTTGCGCAATTTCGTGCGAACGCGCGGCGATCGCGCGACGCGGAACGATTTGTCCGGCGTTGGGCGGGCGCGGGAACGAGATAAATTGCCCGAAAATAACTCGTGCTCTCGCGCGCGGTCCATCGTCCGCTCGTTAAACTGTGCGTGTGACAAATGCCCGAAAATAAAACAATGCTGCAAGCGTTAGAAAGAAACGCGGCGGGCGTGGGCGCGCGACGTCGCCGAATTCGGCGCGCCCCGTCACTTTCGCCGACACTTCCGGCGAAGCGCCTCTTCGGCGCTGCGGCGGAAGTCCGCGTCCGTCCGTGACGAATCCGCGCCCGACGCCTTTGGCAGCCGCGCGTCCCCGTTGCTTGCTTTGCGTCGTTACGTCTCCAAGTACGTGTTTGGAATGCGGTCCGCGGCGCGTCCGCGATTCGCTCGCCGCTGGCTGGCGACCGCAATCGGCGAAGGAAGAGTCCGAAGCGGCCGCGGAGCGAACGAGAGAATGTCGAGATGCCGCCGTGCTTGAGGAAGCATCTAGCCGCGAAGCAAATCGAACGAGCGAAGGGTTTGCCGCGCTCATTTATCAGCTGCGCGTAAAGGTCCAATGCAACGCTTGAAGTCGGAGCGTGGCGACAGGCAATAGATCAAACCGAATCGTCCATGCCTTTCGTGGTACCGTAATCGCATTAATTGAACGCGCATTGTTCGCGTCCAATGAATCGCCAATTTGCGCGTAATGATGCATCGAACGAAGGCGCGTTCGAGGCGCGTCGGCAGTCGAAGGGCCAACGTTCGCTAACTCGTCCGATTTCAGGTTGCCGTGCAGCGGATGAGCGGCGGCGGCGCGGCATTGCGGGCGGCAGCGAGCGGCGGCGATTCGGCAGCGGTCGCGCGACTGATTGGCGGCGCCGGCGGCACGCGCTCGCTGAAGCTATCGCGCGACGAGCTCGGCCGGAGCGCCTTGCATCTGGCCTGCAGCGCCGGCCACGCCGCCGTCGTGCGGCAGCTGCTGGGCGCCGCCGCGCCGCGCGAGGTCGACAGTCCGGACGGCGCCGGCTGCACGCCGTTGCAGCGCGCCGCCGCCGACGGGCACGAGGAGGTCGTGCGGCTGCTGCTGGCGAAGGGCGCCGGCGTCGATCGGCAGGACAATGTGCACGGCAACAGCGCCGTCCACGAGGCGGCCTGGAAGGGCTACAGTCGGACGATCCGGATCCTGGCGGAGGCGCGCGCCGACCTGCGCAAGTGCAACGCCGGCGGCTTCACGGCGCTGCACCTCTGCTGCCAGAACGGGCACAATCAGGCGTGCCGCGAGCTGCTGCTCGCCGGCTGCGATCCCGACCTGCACAACAACTACGGCGACACCGCCCTGCACACGGCGGCGCGCTACGGCCACGCCGGCGTCACGCGCATCCTCATCTCGGCGCAGTGTCGGGTGTCCGAGCAGAACAAGAACGGCGACACGGCGCTGCACATCGCCGCAGCGATGGGGCGGCGCAAACTCACGCGCATCCTGCTGGAGGCGAGCTGCGACCCCGCCATGCGCAACAAGCAGAACGAGACCGCCAGGGACATCGCCGTGCGGAAGGAGCTGGAGGAGATCCTCGCCATTCTAGACGAGGCCGCCCATCTGCCGACTGGCAAGCGCGCCAAATCGAAGAAACGCTCCAAGTCCAAGACGCACGCGACGGGCGGCGCGTCGCCGAGCAAGCCGAGCAAACCCGCCGGCCAGCCGGAACCACTCGGCAAAAGCCAATGGTCCCCGTACGGCTGCCATTATTACCCCGATCCGGAAGCGTTTCCATCGCCGCGTCTCGACACGTTGCCGCCGGAGCCCCTCAAGCGCGGCGAGCAGTACTATCTGGACCTGGCGGGGAACATCCGGAAAGGACCCGTCGGCGTCGGCTACACCTGTTATTGCGCACCGTTGTTCCGCCACCTCGAGGCGAAGCTGGAGAAGGACAAGCGCGAGCTGCAGAAAGCCCAGGCCAAGTTGGGGCAGCGCGTCACCGGCCTCGAACAGAAACTGAGCCGCGGCGTTCGGGGACGTCGCTCCGAACGAGCGCACGCCGCAGTGAAAGAGACCGACGTGGGCACCCTGACGAGGAGCAAAAGTTTACAGCTGCTGGACGATCCCAATCTTAGGCAGGACGCCATTCAATCGGCCAGGTGAAGTATTTTATTACCTTATCCGTCACTGCCGCGATGTTGCCGCTCGCTCACGAACACACGCCGTTGATTATTGCAGGAGCTTGGACGAACTGGACGGCGCGCCGTCGACGGAACCACGTAAGACTGTCAAGGAACTCGTCGCGCAGATACAACGCACGTCGCCGCCACAGCGCGACGACGAGGCGGACGACCACGACGCCAGGAGCGAAAGCAGCGACGACGAAGACGCCCTCCGCCTCGTCCAAGTCCGCGGACCGATGGGAGACACGAACATGGTCTCGCCGAGTTACGAAAACGTGCCGCTGGACAGCCCGCGCAGTCGCAGCGGCGTCTACAGTCCCGAGCTGCGGCACGTCGAGCCGATCGTCAAGATCCAACAGTTTCGAACGCAGGACGGCGCGCGATTCGCCGACGCCGCGCGCTTCGCCCGATTGCGGCACCTCGACGCCGGCAAGCTGCGGACGCAGGCGCCGCCGCTGGATTCCAACAAGATCTTCGAGAGCACCGCGCGCATGCTGGAACATCCCGCGGCCGATCGCGACGCCAACAACGACTCGGGATACAGCACGAAGATGTACGGCAGCTCGAAGGGCAACTCGCCCAGCTGCCAGATCGACGGACTGGGCGCCTCCAGCCTCGTGTAGACGTACGACGACGTACACCCCACCTCGGTGCCGAGATATTTTTTACTTGTCTAGTTGTAATATCACGCAGAACGTGTATAACGCGAGCGAGCGCGACGTCGCATCACTTGTCAAATAAATTCTATATTTATATACTCTGCACGTGCACGCTGTGACGATACGCGTTGTGAGCGTGCCGGCTGTGGTGATTCGACAAAGTCGTCCGATACAGCGGGATGCCTTTTAGGACCTGCGACGTCGCCGCGTTGATTTGCACGGCGATATAGTCGCCGGCTTCGATCGGAGCGAGATTCCCGTCGGTCTCGTCGCCGATGTCGCCGCGAGGGACGATCACCTTGACGTTATTGTCATTTCTGCCTGCGAGGAAACTCTCGGAACGCTTGCTGCGCCCTTCCACCAGGACCAAGTGCAACTGGCCAATTTGCGCTTGGTTTAAAATGGCCACTTCCGACCTGTACGCTTGCACCATTCGATCGAGCCTCTCGAGTTTCACCTCGTGAGGCACGTCATCTTCGTATCTTCGATGTGCCGTCGTTTTTTCGCGCATACTGTACGGGAACAAGTATGCGTTGTTGTATCTGAAAGTAATCGCGCTCGAATTTGATCACTTTCGTTTTTGCGATTAATTCATGCAAAACAAGCGCGAACGAAAGGAACGTAACAAAGTTTCGCAAACCGCGTTCAGTGCGTTAAATGCAACACAGGAAATGAATACCTACTTGACATAATGTATCAGACGCATGGTGTCCTCGAATTCCTCCTCGGTTTCACCACAAAATCCGCAAATAAAATCGCTACTCAGCGCCACGTTAGGAATAATCTCCCGGACGTGATGCACGAGCTCAACGTAAGCCTCTCTCGTGTATCCTCGCCTCATCCTCTCCAGCACGTTCGAGTTGCCGCTTTGCGCGGGCATGTGCAGATTTTTGCAGACGTTGGGCGACGAACGGATCGCCTGCAGCACCTCGTCGGGGAAATCCTTCGGATGCGGGCTGGTAAACCTTATGCGCATTTCGGGATCGACCTGAGCCACTTGATGCAGCAAGTCGGCAAAGCGCAGCCCGCTCTCTTTGACTTTGTACACTGTTTTGAAACCTCTCGCCATCACGGTCGGCGCGCCGCGATTAGCGCCCTCGGACAGGTCGCGATAGCTATTTACATTCTGGCCCAGGAGGGTGACTTCCTTCACGCCGGCATCTCTGAGGTGCTTAATTTCGTCGACAATCGACGTTGTCGGTCGTGATCGTTCCCGGCCCCTCGTGAACGGCACAATACAATACGTGCACATATTATCACACCCTCTCATTATTGACCTATCAATTAAAAAAACGCACAATTAGAACCAATTAGAACGTGCAGTTTTGTGCATACACTTACACAAATGCCGATACACTGTTCTCATTCAATCGCACTGGCATGACATCTGCATAAGTCTCATCGAGAGACAGTAGCACATTGATTGCGGTTTGATTGCCTTCGGCTAAAGCCAGCAACCGCGGCAAATCCTTATAACTGTCAGGCCCGGCGACCACATCGACGCTCTTATCAATCTCCACGACCTTCTCCTTCAATCGCTCAGCCATACAGCCCAAAATACCAATTTTCCCATTCTTGTTGTACTTCTTCATCACACCCTTGATAGTCTCCAATCGATTCCATATTCTCTGTTCGGCCCCATCTCGGATGGAGCACGTTATCAATAAAACTACATCGGCGTTCTTTAAATTTGTCGTTTTCACATATCCGTGCGACTTTAAAATGGACCAAATGATTTCGGTGTCGTTCAGATTCATTTGGCAGCCGTAGATGTCAAAGAACACCTTGCGGGCTTTGCCGTACGTGGCGGAAGGCTTCAAGTACGGTACCAAGTCATTCTCGTCCGAAGGCTCCACGTTCTCGGTGTGTTTACCTTTGAAAAAGTCTCTAAAGTTGGGTCCATCGAGAAGTTTTCGTTTCGGCAGGCTTGCATCTGGTGTGGATGGTGTCGACGCGCTCGGAGTCGTGGAATAAAACGTGGCGGACAACCTGAGTACGTTGCGATTAAGGACTCGTCGGACAACACTTGAACATTTCGATTTACTTAATATATTCATGTCGTAGTTTGGAAGATCTTTAAGACATTTTCAATGCGGATAGTTGACTGGATGTTACAGGTTATGAATTTTAGTTTATTATTAGCTTCGCAGACGGCGCTGTGGGTTGACAGCGCGACGCAAAATTCAAACCACGAATACGAATGGCAAAGTTTTGATAAACCTCGCTAACCTTGCGAAACAATTTCTCAGTCAGACAATACTTCTACGTCCGCAGGTGTGCACCTCTGCAGGAAATCCTATTTACAGGTGAAAATCGTAAAATATTCGTCTCTAGTGTTACTTTTATAGAATTACTTGTTCTTGACGTGCGGTCGGTCAAAATAAACTAAGAAATTATTTATCTGGTTTCAGATTGTTTATCAAACATATAAAATGGTAGTGAAACTCGATTTCGACGATCTTATTCACCGAAGGTTTTTGCCCGATAATTACAAGAGTCTGGATATGTTCAAGCAGCACTCCTGTCTGCAGACGCTACTGAGCAATCGACGACTGTGTTTGGAGGCGTTCGGGACAAAAAATCCAATGAATGTCATATACATGACGACAAGACCAAAATCAAAAAATTATCAGCAGGAAAATGTTGCCGCAAAAATAGACAATGGCAATGGTAAAAATACTGCAGGAATTGATACTACATGTACAGCAGATAATGCCAGAGACAAAACCACAACTAAGTGTTGTGATATTGATGCATGTTTGGGCAATGACATTGAATGTTTAATTAAGTCAACGAAAGAATGCCTTCAGTGTGAAAACAGCCAAGAAGATGGAATGCATAACATCAAAACGATGGAGAAGCAAGCAGAAAAAGCCTCCAACATTGTCTCTGTAGCTTCGAAACAGCCAGAAAATGAGAATAAACTAAAAGTAGATAATGCCGAAAACAAAACGCCAGTGATTACTTGCGACATTAATGCAAATTTGAATTGTGACGTTGAACGTTTAGCTGACAATCGTAAGAAGAAGGAAGAATGTGCTCAGAGTGAAAATATCTTACAGCCTGGAAAGCGAAGCACCAAAAAGGCAAAAAAGCGAGCAGAAGGAACGTCAAAAGCTGCTGGGAGAAGAAAAGCGAGTCAGAAGACAAAGCTAAATGCACTGGAGTACAATCCAATTGCCAGTAGCACTCTAGCCGATTCTGTGACTACGATCAGTTCCCTGCCGGCCTTAGACGTCAACGATATTGCATTATTAAGCGACATTAAACCGCGAAAAGAACCAGAGGAAATTCCTATTAATGCTCCTCCCGACAACCTTACAGGATCGCCGATTGTAAGTTACACGCAGGCGAAACCAATGGCGAAGGGGAAGTCGACCATGTCGAGAAAGAAGTTGACATTTGCTACTCCTTTGATTGACAATGTGAGCGGCACCGCGGAAAAATCATTCTTCGAGATCGACGCTGCGACGCCGCGCCGCGCGTATCCGGCGTCACTGCAACAGGCCACTTTGGCAAACTTCTTAAATATTCAAGACCACATTTCGAGGAAATACGCCACCAACACAAACGGCGCAAAGAAGCCTTTGAAGGGGTCCGTCCGATCCGTTCCACATTCGAAATGAATGAGAGGGAATAGTTCAAAATTTCGCGGTGTAACATATCAAACAAGTGCAAGACGTTGGCGTCTCATTGCTATTAGTCGCTGCGTACTTTTTGATCGCGTTCACTGCAAAATATAAGTAGACTAATTTTACCTACATTTAGTTTACATCTACATCAGTCTATTATCAGAAATGAAGTTGGCTTCAGACGAAGGAATAGTTGTCGATTTCGATTTCCACGGGGAAAATGCAAAGAACTTCACAAATAATTCGTTACGGTACACGCACAGAAAATGTTTCTTTTCGTCTCTTTGCTTTCGTAAGATAACTAGTTAGATAAGAAGCCAGCAATTTAAACATTCTCAAATTATTTGGATCTTTTTAATTCTACCTTTGTCTATTATACCTTAGCGCCCGTAACGTTTTCCGTTTTTTTATGCTATTGAGAACCCAAACTAAAACTTGAACATAGAAAGATGACAACAATCCAACTGCATCGGATTTGCCAAAACGTAAAATTTCCAAATGTTTATTATTATTCCTGTTATCAAAATAGGTTTCAACTATCTAGTCGTAAGTTATTACAATAATAAGGCTAGCAGCTTAAATATTAGTTAAGACAACAATCACCTGAGAGATTGACTTGAATACACATCGACGTAACTAAAAAATGCACATTACAGCGCGCGTTTTCTTTCATTATCCATGCATGACGTTCGAATGATTCTCGCGTGTTCTACCTTCAGTTAAAATTGTACTTTAAAATGCCAAAAACTAAAATATCAACGAAGACCGATTGCCGAGCACGACTATTGCCGCCCGCTGCGTTCGGTTTCGATGAGACACTCTCTCACTAAAATGCGAGCATGCACAATGCCCCGTTTGAGTCTTTCCGCCGAGGACTTGCTCCCGGCGTACGTCGGTCGCACCTCTCGACCGAGATCTTCGATAACGTTAAGGAGCTGCGCGTATTTCGACAGTCCGTTGTCCTTTGGGGACTGATCTTTGGCTTCTTTGAAAGACGACGATGCGTTCGGCGTTTTCTGATTCATGGGGATCGCAGTTACAGTCACATCGCTGAGCTTCGACTCCACTGCTTGGATGTCCACAGCCTCCATGTTTGGGCTTCGTATTATCACCAATCCAAGTGGTAATCAGTTGAGTCTGCGTTGCTGCGAGGAGCATTGACAGTGAGCATCAATATTGCATGCTTTTAATGCGTTCGTGAGTTGTGTTTGTCTATTACCTGCTGGCAAACGCTAGACGCGCGCCATTTAGTGGACTAGTTGGCGTGCGATTCGAGGCAATGCGCAATTTGCTAGCGGCCGAGTCGCATTTGTTTCATTTCTCGCTATTTTTGTTTGCGCGACTCGCCAGCGCGAACGAGTGAGCGAGCCGTGAGCGTCAGCGGCGGCTGGGCGCTGCGCGCGACGAGCGGAACATCTCACCGGCTCGGCCGATTCGGGCAATTCGTCGAAGGCACCAAAGTGGACGGCTAACTCGGCTAACTCAAGAAAGCGTGCACGACCGTGTGTAACCGATGGAAGCATACGAAGCGCACACATCGTACAAATGGTGCAAAGCGAATTAAGCGAGTTGACAGTTAGCGCCATCTGTTGCGAGAGTAACCCACCCACAACTACAACCCATATGATATATATATAAAGAGATAAATAATATTAATATATCTTACCTCAGGGATTATATGCTGCTTAATATGTAAATAGGATTCACAATAATTTTTGGTAATATTTAATTTATGTATATACATTTGTCAATCAAAATTAAGGCGTCCTAAGCAAGTTGCTCTAGGATTAATCCTAACCCAGAAAATGTTTGACATTTTTGCCAAAACTTGCAAATTCGAAAAATCAAATGAAAGTAGCTTAATTTGCGCAAAATTCAACGTAGATTCGAATGGCACTAACCAAGTTTGTCTAGTGTTCATATTTTCCGAAACAATGTTTAATGGATTTAACATGCATTTTTGCGAAAAATTGCGAAAATTAAGAATTAAATGAAACTAGCTTAATTGACGCAAAATTGAACGTAGGTTTGAATGATATTCCTGCAGAACATTAGCTTGCTTTCGATTTTTGACAAAAGTGCAACTTTGCATTTTTTTTAAACGCAGAATTGAACGAACCAATATTGTTTAGAGTTAATGTTGTCCGAAATAATATTTGACGGAGTGCAAAAAATGCAAAAAAATCCATTTAAACTCGCTTAAACAACACAGAACGTAGGTTCGAATGGTACTAAGCAATTTGGCTTAGAGTTAATATTAGTTGAAATAATGTTCCGTAAATTTAACATTGCCTTCGATTTTTGGCAAATGTGAGAGGAGGTACCTCTTCTATCTTTTTCAAAAAATGGCTAAAATTAAAAATCCAATTAAACTAGCTGAATCGACTCAGAATTGAACGTAGATTCGAATGGTACTAAGCAATTTTGTCTAGTGTTAATATTTTTGAAGATATTGCTCCAGAACATTATATATTTAACAATCCAACGCCCTCAATCCTCTTAAGTCGAGACTTCATAGTAGATATATCAAAGATCGGAACTAGCAGATCCATAAGCTTGAGCCTCATGAGCACTCAAGCATTTGCACAAACGCTTTATATTTTCCAACGTTAGTTTTCTTTGACAGAGGTAGTGGTGGTTTAAAATTGCATTGATGTAAATATACAAAAATACATTAAATAAAGTTCTTTGAATATCAAGAATACAGTTGTTAATTTTCGGTAACTATCAAAGTGATAACGAACGTTGGATGAATTTCATTAAAGATATTGCTTGAGATTAATCGAAATATCGGTTTATTTTGTCAAAACATTAACCGATAATAACCGGTTATCTGGTTCAAGTGGTAGAGTGAGACTCGTTCCATCCCTAGTTGGTAACTATTCGCATCTAGCCGTTGTTGTAATATTTAAGAACTATTTACAAGTGAAAATCCAATTCGACATGGAAAAATCGCCGAAACGACATAAGCAAAGCCACTCGAAACCAGTGGACAAGGATATTTACAAGGTAAACTATGCTTTGGCGCTTTTGTAGGTTATGTTGTCGAAATGTTTGCCAACTTCATTTGTTTTCACAGAAAATCATCGAATACGAAGAGAAGGAGGCGCGCTCCAGAACAAACTGCACGGACGCTGCGCGTTACCTTAGCACCTGCGAAGAAATCAAGAAGATTATCAGGGATATTCATCGCTTGAAATGTTCATCGAAGGTAAGTCGATTTATCCCAAAACTGTCTCGTTTTTTATAACTTACACTATTACCCCCCAGAACAAGTTGGATATTGTGTCAAAACGTCTAGATGCATGTAAATTAATTTCAAACCTCAAGAAGCTCAACAGACTCCAAAACATTCGTCTGTCTGAAAGTCGAGATGCAATCAACTTACAAAAACTCAAGGTCGAGAGCAAATATATGAACTACCAGAATCTCCTGTACGAGGTTCATCATTATGATAAGCAGTACAGGAAGTGCATGCTCTATAGATCCAGAGATGAAGATATTAACTTGATTACGACACAGGAGTTCATGAAAACCGCGCCGGCTGACGTGACACAAAAGTTTGCCAAGAGAAACAGCGATAAACACGAGTTGTATTTGGCGAGGCTTCACTTTGAACTGAAGCAGAGGATCAACTTGGCCCAGTTGTTGGTGGAGCTCAAGGAAGATCGGAAAACTATCAAAGAAGACATCGTTAAGCTGAAGAAGAAGATTGACGGGCTTGATCCGAAGCTTGCCGACGTTATTGCCGCCGCCAAGCCTTTGCAGGAATATTTAGACTTGAATATCACAGAGGCCATTCCCGAACATAAGCTTTCGAGTTATTTGCCCATACCGTTGTACTTATTGTACTGCAGCATCAATGCCTACCAAGAGTATCGCGGTGACGGATCAATCACGTTGACCATCAATGGAGATGTTCAGGAGTGGGTGCAGTTTAATGAGGCGCAGCTTATGAACGAAGATTCGGATTGCGAGCAGGATTCCCAAGAGGTAAATCATACTTCACTAGAATGAAATGGTGCATAAATTACTGTTGGCGTTTAGGGCACGTCTTCGACAAGCAAGAAACATCGTCGTCGAAAGTGCACGGAGGTGGAACGCGACGACGAAATAAAGAAGAGTTTGCTTCAGAAGCATCCCCTCAATGTGGAAGTGTCCATCAAGGGTGTCCACATGACCCTAAAGATGCAATTTTATTTCTTGACGCATTTGCGCATCATTACGGTCGTCTCCGAAAGCGAGGACTTCAGCGACACGTTCGCAAACTGCGGATGCGCTCGCGAGGTGCTCACGGGCGAGAGCATCCTCTCGAACCTCTACGCGAACGACAATGGCACGGAGACTCCCAACATCGTGAACCAGTTCCAGCTGTCGCGCATCGGCGTGGAGTCCTTCCAGAGCATCACCATGCAGCTGGGATACGCCTATAAGTGGGCGCAAAAGATTTGCGGCATGGAGTTCCTGAACTTCGACACGTACGATTTCCGCGTTCGCAAGAAGGATAAGAAATTCATCTACTCCGTCGAGGAGGTGTTCAAAATCGTTCGACTGCGCTTGTCGTCCCGCCCGTCCTTGGCCCTGCAGCTGACGCAACTGGAGCAGAACGTCATTCCGACACTTCCGAACACTTTCGCCTTTCCGAAGAGCACTTCCTCGACGCTCACCAAGTTCACGTCGGTGCCTTACCAGCGCTTCTGCATGGATGTGTCGAGGGCCGAGCGGTTTATCGACGCCGACTTTATTTCCGAAAATGTCTTCATTTACTTGGCGGTGATCGCCAGACCAGGCGCATGTTTAAATGCGTGGATTATCATTAAACCAGAGTATCCCGACGAACGGCCGTTCGTGGTCCTGGACTTGAAGCACAAGGGGGAGTTCAACAGTGATAACTCTGACGAAGTGCGAGATATGGAGATGCGCATCAACACAGATTATGAGCACATTTCCAACGGGGCCGGGGATATCTCCGAGTGGCAACTTGCCCTGCAGCTGAGGTTCCTGTGCGCCTATTTTGATATATATTTGGAGACGCATAAGCTGTCCGAGTTTCCGAATACGACTGTGTATTTCCACGCCGTTTCGTAAGTAACTTTTTATTTCTTTTACATGCGTTGTTTTAAGCGATATCACTTAAGATTTGTTCGTATTTTGGAAGATGTAATTGGCTAATAATGAGGGTAGTCACTGTTATTATTAATATTAACATTAGGTAACTATACCTTTTCAAGTCTAATTTTTAACTTATCAAATTCAAATTCAGGCAGCCAACCTTAAAATGAGAATTATCAGTTTCAAATAGAGATTAAATAACTTCAAAATGAAGTTTAGACAGCAGGACGAATTTCGCGGGGACTTTTTTTACGATAACTTGGGGTTTATAAATATAAACACGGTTATCTTGTTTGTTATTTTTAAATATAAATTTGATTTTCTCAAATCCAATATATTTGGAATTGATACGTCTTAATTTCAGGTATAGACAATAATTCAAACCTTTCTTTATTATAGTGGCAGAAACAGAAGACGTCCCTTCAAATACCACAAGCCTGGCGATGCAAACAGCGGCGTCTTCTCACAATACTAATGAACTTAAGAAGAATGGAAAGCGTTAACATCGGTGTCATGTATTGTTAGTATATTAATAATTAAATTAGCAACGTTAAGCGCCCCCTTGAGTGAAAAAAAGCAAATCTTTGCATTGAAACATGTACGCAAAATTAAGGTGGTAATGAGCCGCTGACTGACATTTTTAAATCCGACGAATCCGATAGACGTTCGGACGCGTTTATTCGGCAGCCAAATTTCGCGTTTTTGCGCAAAATTCTCGTGATATAGATATTTCAAACTGATATTGCGATAGTAATGGACCATTACAATGGCAACAAACACAATTCTCCGAGCATTCGCCACTCCGGCGATTGGTACGCCAATCATTCCTCGGACGTGCGCGCCCCGCCGCCATCGTTAGATGGAGAGGACTACCGCCAAGTTGCTGACGATATCGAAGAGACCAGGGTGGACAGTGGCACTCAGTCGCTGGAAGAAGTGCCGCACTACACGGACGCACCCTCGCCACAAATGTCCACACCATCTGACATTCAGATGATGGAAGTCGACGACGACGAGGCAAAGGAACAGCCCACGCGGCAGTACCAGAGTACGCATAGATTTGTGCAGACTACGCCTGACATCCCGCAATATTGCACGTTTCCGTCGATGCTGTCGCCTGCGTGTCTCGAACATTTCCGACGCGAGGTGCTGTGTATTCATCATGAACTCAGCACGGTGATCGCTAATCTTGATCACCTGCTACAACCGTTTCCGGCGGTGCAGACGACGCTACCGCATGCCTACCAAGAATACGCTGACATAAGGCTTAAGGCTGCGCCGTTTATGGCAGGTGGCGAAGCCTCGGGCATTAACTGGAGAAACTTTGGGCCTTTCGTTGATAGCATTGTCGTCGATTTGCAGTTATTGAAAGAGATGAATTCGAAGATTAATAATTTATCTCGTCGAGTTACTACCTTGACTGCGGATCCTGATCTTATGCACAACCCCGTGGCGCAGCAGAATAATTACAGTTGCCGCAACCCGCCCCAATGTAGGTACGAAAAGATGGATCCTAATTTGTATGGTCCCACTTATTCGCCTCAGTCAACTTTATGGAGCGGCCGATACGCGGAAACCACGTCCAGCGCGGACGATATTAGCGAATGCGATGAGGATAATGACAGTGATGCCACCGATAAAAGAAATTGAATGGATTGACATAGACGACTATATTGACTTCGTCAAGCGAAGTCTAGGCTCAAACGAAATTTTTGTAAATTGGTTTACTTACAACTTGAATGGGAATGCACTGTCACCACCATTAACTGTTTTATTTTCATCAAGAGTGGTAACTGGTTAAAGCTAGGGCAAGGAATTACCGAAAGTAGCGGTTTTTTTTGAGTTCGCGTGTTTCGTAAAAAGCGATTCTGCAAGGCATATTTTGGAGAAGTTAAAAAATGTTCAAATTATCGTACACCCTATAATAAATAAGAATTAATATTAAGTCATACTTCGGGAAATTGGAATATTTACCGGGAGCCCAAATGTCCTTTGACAATTTGACAAGGTTTGAACTTTTCCAAAATGTGTTTTGCAGAATTGGCTGTAACACGCGCTCTAGGGCAGACAGGTTTACGAATTTTACATCATTTCGTAACAGAAGAGTTGGTCTTTCAATTTCCGTATAACTTATCCCCGAATTGCTACCGGAAGTAGGTCAAAATGGCCCTGAAAATTAACCAATTTTTGAACTTTTGCAAAACATGCTCTGCAGAATCGCCTGCAACACGAGTTCTATGGCAGACAGGTTTGCGATTTTTACATCATTGTGTAGCAGAAGAGTTGGTCTTTCAAGTTCCGTGTAAATTATCCGCGAATTTCTACTGAAAGTGCGTAAAAATGGCTCTCAAAATTAACCAATTTTTGAACTTTTGCAAAACATGCTATGCAAACTCGGTTGTGACACGCGTTCCAGGGCAGATAGTTTTGCGATTTTTACATCTCA
>JAODGE020027038.1:0-16794 GCA_027574965.2 Ecitophya simulans
TTATGTATTCGCATCATTTTCGAAACAAACAAGATAGCAGTGTTAAAATTTCGACATTCTTGGCACCTGGCGCCCGGTTCGAAAATAAGATGTTAAAATTTATTTGCATTTCAAATAAATGCCAACACAGTAGGCTGGTAACGTATTTTTTGCAGATCTGCGACTATAAAGTTAAAACCACAAAAATTAATATTAGCACGGTTTACACATTTGCCACCCAGTGTAATCAGGCCAAAAATACCGCTATACTTTGTTGCTATTTTTAAAAAATTGGCATGATCGCAGCCACCACTAAAGCTCAGCGAAGCGGAATGAAAATTTGGAATCTAAGTCTTCCCGGCGCGACGATAAGTTGGCTCACCTCAGAGGCGTTGGTCCTTGGCCTTGTAATTCACAATCTGCCGTCTGTCTCGAAGCCTTTTTAGTCCGCATTGGACAAAAATGCAATTCGGTTCGATAATTTAGCCATTAAGATGTGACGCTCGAATAGACGCGCCGCAAATCAAAGAAAAGCATGCGCCGTTGGAGCCCTTTGTGTACCTTGGAGAGGCGGCGGCGGCGGCGGCGGCGGCGACGACGACGACGACGGTCGAAATTACATTTGCATGCGGTGGCTTTAACGATATGATACCAAACGACGGATCGATGCTAACCCACAGCCAGCAACGACCCCGTTTCAGACCATTCACTTGAGTTTACCACCGTTTTACGATTCCGATAAATAATCGCGAGCGTTACTGGGCCGCCGCCCCACGCCTCGTTCGCGTCGGTGTGCGGCGGAATGCGGTTTATCAGCACTCACGTTATCGCCGTGTGAGTGTAATTCGCCCGGTTCTAATGCACGCCGCGTAAGAAAACGCGACGCGCGGAGGTGGCGGGGGCAGTAGTCATGACACGGCGGCAAGGAGACGGAGACGGACCCGCCGCACAACAGCTGATTCTGGTCGAAAGTCGTTTTTTATTTATAGCGTCGCGGCGCGATGAAACACGCGCAGTTTACGAGCGCCTTTTAAAACGTAGTAAAACGTCGTTGTGTTCGATCGATGTGCGCGCGCCGTGCCGTTCAACAGTTACGTCATGCGAACAACAAAACGGGTATATATGTAAAGATCAAAACAGGCGATTGCAAAAGTGCCAAAGTGACCTATGTCGACTGACTACATTCTATGCGTTACAAG
Source organism: Ecitophya simulans (assembly GCA_027574965.2). Lineage (NCBI taxonomy): Eukaryota > Metazoa > Arthropoda > Insecta > Coleoptera > Staphylinidae > Ecitophya > Ecitophya simulans. The sequence goes on from JAODGE020027038.1 coordinate 1,179, forward strand.
ACGGCCATACTTGCTTTTGGCATATTGTTCTGAACACGCGCATATTTCGAGCGTTTTTTTTTACATTAGTGTGTTGGGTAGAATGGGTCCGTATATAATAACACTCTCGACCGCAATGTCTGGCTGGCGAACACGGACAATTAATCACCGAGATTTTCATAAGTGAATTACTCAAAGTTTCAACGAAACCCTGGTTGGAAGTTGGGCGCGAGCAACATTAGCGAGTTGATGGCATATTTAGATCGAATACACAAAAGCATGTCAACTTGATGGCGGCGGAGGCCTGGCCCGCCTAGCTCCGTTTGTTAAATGCATTATGGCGTAATAAATAGTAATTCGTATAGGATGTTTGTGCCATTGCACCAGAGCGCTTCTGTGTTCCATTGCTCCAATTTAGTTGGACTAATCGGTTCGAATAAATTCGTTTCAACAACGGCGCGCCCGCCATGCAAAACCGAGCACGCTGTTGGGCATCTCTAGCGAATAATCACGAAGTTTATGATCACGCATTTTAAATTTTACGCATGCTGCACATCGATTACCGGCATCTGGAGATGCTTTATAAATTTTTTTATATACATCATGTTTATACGTACGCACACCCAAACTTTTTCCATGTTTATCGAATTTACATCATCCTGTTAATATAATCAACCTTATACTTTATTTAATAATAGTAAATATTTTCATTGACTTATTTAAATCGTTAAAATTATGCTTCTAGTCGAAATAATTAGTGGAGTAATAATTCATGAGCGTTTAGACTAAACACCAGTCTCACCACAATTTGCATAAAATTAGAAACAAGTATACAATACCAGTCAAATGTTTATTTTCTTCTATACAACTCTGTCGGATTCATTTGTTAACAGTCATAACCTGCAACAATAAGGAAGACTTCCAAAGTTGGCTCCTCAACTTCTTTGAATCTAGGCCAGCTGGCAGGTGATTGCCAGCAATAGCGGAGAATAAATTATGGATTGAGTTGTTATATTTTATAAGAACCAGACGAGTATTTAATTTAAAAAAAACGTTCATTACTTATTACTCTTAAGTTTCCTCTGTATTTAAAACAATTTCCTCTACTAGATTGTCCCATATATATTGTAGAAGTGGAGTTTGCACTGATTGAAACACACAAACGAGTTTATAATGGTGCTCGTTTAGATATCTCTGGCATCCCGCATGTTGGTAGCGCAATAGTCACATTGTCACATTTTGTATCCGTGCCAAAACCGAAAACTTTTCGTCTTTATGTCGAGCGCGCACAGTCAGCGTTTCGGTAGATCTAAACTAATCAACAAATTAGTCCCATTTCAAGGCGCATGCGCCGAAAGTTTGCGCAACCCTCGCGATTGGAGTTTTTTAATTGCGCAGCGCTTCCTTTTAATTACGCAAACAGCGAATTGTCGCCGAGCGCAAACAAACGTAAGCGCGCGCACATCCGAGAAAACAACACCAGAAGTATGAGCAAAATTGCAAAAACGCGTCGCATTCGTCCGTGAAATTGCCTCATTCATTCGTCGAGCTACAAATAATGCGCGAGTGCAATTCGAACGTAACGGGCCGGGAATGCAGCACGAGGGTACGTTTTGATTTAATCGAAAGACAATTCACGCAGATTCGTTATCCGCCGTTATGATTGAGCGCCGCCGCGATCAGCTTCATAACAATATCTCGATGCAAGAAACGTTTCGTTTCGAGTACGAATCGAATTTGAACGGCGACGCGTTTTAACGCCGCGCAACGTGCCACCAAACAATGTTCACGTTTTGTCGAAAAGAAGCGATAAGGTGGTGTTTGCACGCAAGGTGAATATTCACATAGTCAAAACTAATTACGTTGCTGCCTTATTCGGCTTATCTTATCAATACGCGCGTAGCGTATGTTTATGACGTCAGTTATCAACTCGGGCATTGATAATGCAAACCACCACACGAGCGTGGCACGCATTCAACCCAATTTAAATATGCTAGGTTGTCGTGGCGCAATAAATTTAGAAAAAAACAAGTGTTTAACGGCAAGTATTGTTGTTTCCATCAATTTGCCAGCGACGTAATAGCGCCTGGCATGAAAGCGAATTTTATTATGGGACATCAAACCACCAGACAGTTCTAAATATTCCTACAAGGTATAAAGTAGAATTTTATTCTAATAAAACACCTTAGTCATATATGTATACATAGATACGAACTTAATATTATGACACTCCTTAGCGCGCTCCACTAAATTATTTATCACCCGTTCGCGAAAGCGCCCTATATTCCTTGCCGCGGTGTTTGTTTGTGCTGGTTTATTATTCAAGAAAAGACCCTGGCATAAAAAGTTTTTAAAAAAAGGCGAAAATTGTATCATGGCAAACGACGACAAGTGGAACGCGCGACGTTATTTATTGCAGTGTGTGCTTAGTCTCGTTTGCGCTTCGATTTTCTCGATTGTCAATTTTTCTGTTCGCCAGCGCCAGATTTTGCCATTGTGTTCGTCGTGCGCTCGCATTGAACACGCCGGATTGAATTGCGATCGTTCGGTTTTTTTACACATCGGATCGCGTTTGACCAGGACACCAGACGCGCATTCGATCGATTCGATGCAATAAAATTCACGTGGCTTTCGCGTCTACGTGTCTACGCACACCCGCACGTGCAGCGACAGCGTGCGTGACGTAACTGCGACATAACGAAGCGACGACCTTGTGTGCGCTGGTAATTTGTTGGAGATTATCATTGCGATGCTCGCATGCCGAACGACAAGCGGGCGTGCATGGCCATGCGGCGTTTTCGCCGTTGTTACATCGTGTACGCTGGATAATGCACACCCGAATCGATACTTGTAGTGCATTACGTACAACCGTTTGGCTAAACGGCTAATTAATACGCATACTGTCGTGTAAATTAATGTGAACTTGAACTTAGAGCTATCTTCGCTTCGAAATTGAAAGTTTGGTGCATTGCGTAAGTTGTTTTCGTGTCAATGCAACGAAACAACGCCGTTTTTAATGCTGCGGACGCCCAAAACGCTCAAATTACAAAATTAACGAGCTATAAAATGTTCCAAATCAAATCGTAGAATAAGCAAAATTGGAGATTATGTAATTGCATTAAGTAAAAATTGAAATTGAAACGTTCGAGCAATTGCGAAACAGATGTGCATTACACAAAAATGTTAAACAAAAGATTAAACGACAATCACGCACGCTCGTGATTAACCAAAACAATTACGAGTTGTATAATGCCAACTAAATAATGGTCCTAATCGCGAATTGATTGCTAAAAATCCTCGAGCATTGTAAGCGAAAAAATCACTCGTCAGCCGGTTCGTTTCCCGATCGATCCCGTCGAAGTTGCGAGCGTTGGACGCGTTCGATTTCCCATTCATGACGGTAGCAACAAATGGTGCGCACAGTTTTTCCAGTTATTTTTAGTATGCGAATACGGAACGCGTGCCTTTCCACGTGACTGTATACAGCATTGTGAATTCGTTCGGTAGATGCGGATGAATCTGCTGTTTTCGTGAATACTTTTAGCACCAAATCGCACTATCTATTTTCATCATTTCACGAAAGTAGCATATTGCAGTTATTTATACTGCATGTGCACGTGGTGAATCTTGATTTTCGCGAGTGCATCTTGTCAGAAATGGCATTAAGCTTACACAAGATTTGTGATTCAATTGCGTTATGAAAAATTACGCCAAAGGCCATTGTGTTATAACCATGTCCATGTCCTTGTCGTTGAACAGTACGAATGTCAGCAGAGAACATTTTATCTTAGCTGCTTAGCCTCCGAAACATTTTCAACGGAAGAAAGGCCATAACAAACGAGAGCTTCTACTAAAATCAATACAGTCAAGGACGCGAAGGTCCTATCCGACAAAGACAATGATTCTCACTGTCTTCGCAGCAACCTTTTTACGAGACCTTCGTTTAGTTTGTCGTCGTTCTATTTTTGTCCGTTTTGACTGGACAGCTCGTATTGATTTATTAATAAAGGATTGCTTTATGAAAGCAACCTAAATATTTTACTCCCACGGAGCGGTGTACTAAGTAATTCGTACTGTTTATTCACAATGAACGCTCTGAAAAGTGGTCACGTCACAACGCAATTAGGATAATTCATTCAACTTGCGCACCTTGTGTGAGGCTAATCTCGCTTTGTGAATTTTCCGCGATTCGTGCGCACGTGCAGCAAAGCGTCGCGTCGGAGCTTGAGGCGAATCAAAAGAAACAATGTGTGCATGCTGGAATTTAATGATGTGTAAGTTCAACGCAAATCACGCAAGGTACACATGTTAAACGACATAGAACATACGATGAGTCCAGGTACGATATGCGAGGTGAAATACGTCGTCACATAAGCGAGTAGCGCGCGTAAATATGTGTGGAAATTTATGTGCAAACTTGTAAATATGTTAAGTTTACAGGCAGAGCGCAAACGATAATATAAGTAAGAATCTTATACAAAATTGTTATGTAAATTATAGTAACGGTAGGGGAATAGAAAAGAGCTAAAACTTGAAACGAAAATATTGGTTTTAGTATTAAGTAATGAGCGCTTAATCTAAACATCTCGCCACAATTTACATACAATTTGAACAAAAGGTTATTTTCTTTTTAAGACCTTATCGTCTGTATTTGTTAACGTTCGTTACGTTCTACAATAAAAAGGACCTCAAAATTTGGTTTCTCACCTTCTTTGAATTTAGGCTAGACGATTTCTGGCAAAGGAGAATCAACAAAATAGTCAAACGGTGACAGGAGATCGTTAGCAATAGCAGAGAATACATAATTGAATTAAATTAAACACTCATAATTTGTTACTGAACAAAAGTACAATAATTTGCTTCACTAGATTACTTTAGCTCAATATTACTCAACTCAATATTTAACGAAAAAATCACCATGAAGTGGTGATTAACAAGTCAAACATGACTATCCTTGCTATCAATATATTGTACATCTGCTTTGATAATACTAATCTAAATTTAAGTAACTTCATTAAATGAATCATAGATTATCAGATTAGGGAACGCTTGCTACATACTTAAATAAAATAAATTTCATAGTTTGAATGTTATTTTCTTGCTCGTAGTAGCCAATTTATTTCAACATTTTTCTAGCTTTCAGACTGTTTGCACGACTTATTCTAGCCCGTCGCTTATCCGAGAAAATATGTATGCATCTCGATATGTTGCGCGTTACGATAATCGTGCGTATAAATACGCACAAATATAAATAGAGCGATCTGTGCCGGTTCCAAATTTAAAGACGCTTTCTGTGTGGTGGCTCGGGTCCGACAGCGACGCGGCCGAATTGATTTTTTGGCAAATCTTTGAGCACGAAGGTGAGCGCCAATCTTTATAAGCGCCAATCGTACTCACACTCATTGTCAGACCAACGATGATACATACGTATTATACTTTATTCTATTTAGTGGTTATTTGATTTGAATGGCAATAATTTATTTATCCAAATTGATCATTGCGAGGTAAAATAGTGACATTTGTCATCATTCACTTATAATTTCGCATTTAAACGAATTGCCCCGTTAATAGATAAACGGATGCCAAACAAAACTCATTGTTCCGGGACGTTAAATTTATGCAAATGCACAAAATCTTTTACGAGCAACTTAAGTGCCGCTTGACTATAATACGAAACTATATTCGGACGTGTCGGTGATGAATGCTTCGTTAAAAATCGCACGCGAATTTAGCAAGGCTAGCCAATGTCACGTGCAATTGGCAAACACGCGTTTAATGTGAGAATAACAAAATTTCAAGAATACATCAACAACCAGCCATGTTCACGTTGCGATAATAATAGCTATTCGAACACGTTCGACGTTTACTAGTATTACCTAAGTTTAAAATTACCCGTGTTCTTGAAAACGAACCAAACGAACTCAAAAGATTCAGTGAAAGAATTATTTATAAACGCAGTGAAAACACCTAAAATTAAACCGCGCGTATAAACAGGTGTTTTCCTAGGCCTAGATGATATCAAAGTAACAAGACCGATATTTTACGTTCATAATATCCTATAATATCGCTATCGAATAATAAGTAATGACCGTTTTATCGTCCATTTCTTTGTTCAATTCAATAAGAAGATAAATTGTATTAATTAGGTTCAGTAATTTGAAAGTCGTGTATTTCTCAATACACATAACAACGATTTTATCAAGTACGTTCAATCAATTCGTCGATGTCCCTTTACCAGAAATGGCTTAGATTCAAAAAAGTTGACAAGCCAACTTTAAAGCTCATCCACATTGTTGAAAAATATGAATGAATAACAAATGAATCTAACATGATTGTAGAAGAGACAAAGAAAATTTCGAATAGTATAGTACATCAAATGCAAATCGAGCGTTTAGTTTAGACGATCATCACTTATTACTCAAGCCAGTCTTTGCTTGTTGATTCACGTTGGTACTTTGTTATTATTGTACACAGCGTAGCTGTTGACTTTGCAACTACAGTGTTGCGTACACCGTTGCATTGATGTTTTTACCTTCGCCTAAATAATAAAAACATTATCACTGCTTTGCCTTCGAGATTAATCAAAACGATATAAACGCTACGAACGAGCCGCCAGTGCACGCGCCATTACGGCGCAACGCTTAAACTAAAACAATCAGCGAAACAATGCGCGAGTAGGTACAACCAGAAACGATTTCCTATTAAACAAAATGTTCCATTGTCCCGTTTGACAATACGGAATCTTACGGGCACGATCGCATATGTAAAAAGTTAATTTTAATTTTTCGCGTGCGGCCAAATTTGACACCTCGATTAAATCCGCCATTCTGTAATAAATCCGAATGGCACTTTACATTGCAGCCGACATTGAAGTTGCGATTTTTACCTGCGCGCTTATCCGAAACACATGTGGGTGGAAATAACGCGAGCGATAAGAGCATGCGACATTGCTCGCTGCGACATTACGGTTCGACGTTGGTATCCAAGCGGTTCGCCGATAATATTGTTATTATCAGCTGATTTTTGATTATCCACCGTTTCTCTAGACGATCGCCTTGGCCGTCGGTTACGATTCGTACGGCAAGAAATATTTATGCATAGATTGCGCGTTTCAATGCAATGGTCTTGCAATAAATATTTACACTAACCACTTATAATAGTCGGTAGGACGTACGTGCTGAGTGCGTAATATAACATCTGATAATAAAACCACGTTAGCACATAAGAACGAAGGCTGACCTTGAGAATCAACTCGATTTTTCGATGATTTCTTGCATCACTGCTCACTCAGAATGAGTATCGTTCACTGCGAATGTTCGTGTTGCTAGTTACAAGAATGCTAAACAAATTTCACAAACTACAACTAGAAACTAACAAATTACGTTTTGTGTTACCCAAGATAAAGCGAACTTCACGTGGCACCGTTACTATTGATAGACATCTCGTGCGCCAATATTCGCGACTGTTGTGCGAGCGTATGCATTGCCTACGAGTCGCTGGTAATAAGTCGAAACTTCAATTTCGGGCGAGCGCACCACGATTACTAGTTGCATCGCACGCGAATGCGAATCGATGCAGAAGTTTGATGTATTAGCGGTGGCGACGCGCTTCGCGTGACGATCAAAGATCAATACGCGCCGAAAATAGCCACCCTGAAATGGGATCGGAATGGAACATGGCGCGGCATGCGAATTGCGGAACGAAATAACACCTAGCGGGGAAGATGCGAGCGCCCGGCGTGTGCCGTAATATGTATGTCAGTAGGTAGGTGCGCGTCGGGGAATTTTCTCATTCTCTATTTCCATTTGCAGCGGGAATTGAACGGAAACACTGTTAGTTCCATTGAGCAAGATCGACGCGTCACATTTTGGAAGCAATTAAGTGGTTAGTGCGTACGTAGTGAACTACTGCGACGTTTAGGACGCATGAATTTTAATAACTACAATTTAATTAATTACAGCGTGAACATAGTAGTATTATCAGCTGATTGACGATGTGAGCGTAAACCAGTCAGGCGTGCGTTGCGCTAAAGTATGATACCAACCCATTGACAGACCGATTCACAATCATGTGTGATTTACAAATAGCCACTTCACAAGATAGTGATACGAATCTCGAGATTAGAAATCGTGCAAAACAAAAATCGCCCGCGTCGCGTGGGATGAGTGCATGACATCCGGTCGACGTCTAATTAAACATTGTTTCCGCTGAAACGCAACGGCGAAACTAGATTGAAGTTAGAGGTCAATGCAAATTGCATACTCACCGATTGGTAGAACGTCAAAGCGAGAAAACTGGGCCGAAGACGATCACGATGGGCATCAGAATCGAACGAAACTGTTAGGTTTAGTTACAAGTCGTGTGTCGTATGTTGTGTCGGTTTAAATAATCCTCCGTGTGATTCCTGCGATCCCTGCGGTATTCCGGTGTGTTTTTGTAATGCGTGTGGTGGTCGAGCTCGTCGGATTTATGTAGGTCGGGTTGGTTTTTTAAATGTTTTGTTGAGTGGTTAGTTGTTGGTTTTTTGTAGGTGATAATTCTCTCTCGCGCGCGGTCGTTGAATAATTAAAAAAATAAACAAACTATGATTTAGGATTTGCTTTATATGTAATAATTATGTTTTATAAAAGTAGAAAAATATAAAAGTATGGACTAGCAAATTATTTTCACTGACACGGTCGCGAGTAGCGCACGGGAGCAGCACACAGCACAGTGACGCTGAGCGAGTCGACGCCGTCGATATATAACAATCGCGGAGAGTGTGCGGAGCGCCGAGCGCCGAACGCGAAACGGTACCGGCTGCGAGGCGCACGGGCGGACGAAAGCGTCGAGGCGGCGGCGGCGGCGGCGCGGCGTACGCGCGCACGCCGCCCTTCGCCGCGCCGCCGCGATGCTGCACGCCGCTGACGGCGCGGAGCGCGCCGGGATCGGCCTCGCGTCCTGGAAGTACGTCGCCGTGATCACGGGGAGATGTGACTTCGTAAAACGCCTTCTTGCTACGAACTGTCGTCGCTGCTCGAATGTGCGTCTGCAAATTTACGAAATGAACTAAAACATTTCCTAAGTTTACGTGGAGAAACATGCTGTACATGACAAAAACGAACTTGTTTCGTTTTAAATTGTGTTTGCACTTTTTGTTTATGCCTATTCCGAGCTTATGGTAATGAGAAAAGACAAAAATACTATTCTAATGCACGGATTTCGCTTGTTTTCGTGTTATGGCGCACGAAGCGCACGTCCAGCCCGTCGCACTGACGTCACGACACGAACCGACTGACGTCACGGACGCGCGTTGCTCCTGGCAACCGTTTGTTTTGGTCCCGGCCCGCGGTTGCGTCACGGCTGCCGCCGCTCCGCGCAATTATAACCCTGGAGACCTATTTTTGCAGGCGAGAGTCGAGTCGTCGCCGAGCCCAACCTCGCTTCATCTTCTTATCGATCATGCGTTCTTGGTCCAACACCCCAACGGACCTCACGACTCCTACTCTTCCAGCCAAAAGTATTCCGAATACGTTCAATGTATGCGCCCGTGCAATCAATATCTTTAATAATAATTTTAACGCAATCAAAAATTGATCGCGTCGCTGAATCTCCCTTTGTTTCGCTTGTCTCTAGTTGTTTCTGCAGTGTTTCAGGTAATTTTCCGGTTGGTTCGCACAAGGACATTGCTGTAAATGGAGGCGATATTCAGGCCATCCACGAGGCAGTTACTATACATCGCAAGGACGAGTTTCGACGGAATTATCGAGGTCGTTTTAGGTGCGCGAACGATGGAGCTGGATGGGGACGCGAATGACGAAGAAGGAGTTGCGGGGCAGTGGGGGAATTCGCTAGGCCAGGGTGTGATATTTAAGGGTAGGAGATCTGCGACACGAACGAGGGCACTTTGCTTGCTCGTCAGGATTCGAGGTTCCCACGTGTCAAGTTCGTTCTACCAACATGAAGATGGATCCTTTTCTCGCAGGCCAGCGACAAAGTTTTTTTACGCCCGAGGATTGAAAACCACCACATTCCTATTGTCCTCGAGCTTAATTATACTCAGAAATCTTGCTTAGACAGACAGAACTTTCTGCACACTTGCAAATCATTCTTCCACAAGTTTTTTTCTGCAGAAAAAAAAAGATTCAATATAAAAGAAAAGTTTACAACATTTTAGGAGGCAAATGTTTTCCGACACCCAGCGGGGTAAAAGGATTTAAGATTATATTTATATATAATGAAATAAACTGTTTGCGGCTTTGTTGTATATAATACATTGCACTATTTTTACAGAAAATTTATGATAACAGCTTTGCATAAACTAATGTTTGCTGCAATGCAGTTTAATGAAAATTTGAAGATACAAGAAATAATTAATTTCATTAGGTGCAAATACATTGAATATTATCATCCTTAACTATAATATTTAATAATATTAATGCACACGTAAAACATTGCATAAAACATGTTTATTTTTAGTTAGAATGTTTAGTTTTTTTTGAACCAACGATAAACTAAAGACGCAATATACTACGCATTAATCACTGACGTCGCAGTGTTGATCGCAGTAATGTTTTGAAAAACACGCGTATTGTCTTTAATCGTAATTAATTAACACAATATTGATGGTGTCCACATGCAGCGCAAATAATAATAGTGACCGTATTGAAAAGTATCATCCGACTTACTGACTTGTTTAATTTTAGAGACAAACAATGCTCGGCGCGTGCGCGTTGTCGATTGATATTCATAATTTTCTGTGAGGAGAAATATTTGACGCGCGTATTTTGACAGCGAAGGTTTTGTAATCTGTTGTTTTTTTGCAAACCAATTTAGAGCCATGTTTGTTTATTCCGGCTGGCGCTTTCAAAACGCACGTATGCGCGAAGCTGTGCGTTGTTGCGTGCGTTTACGCGCTAAACGTTTTAAATAAAATAACGCCACGAAGATGGCTGCGGGTAGGTATTTCGCGTGAATCAGAAATTTGAAATGTTTGGCACGCTCTCAAACCACATGCTTTTCTGAACTTTTCTCGGCATCGCACGGCGCCTTTCACACACGCCGTAGACGCAAAAAACACTATCGGCTATTTTGGGTTATACATTGCAAACGTTTAGCAATTGGAAATAGAAATATTTTTCCGGCGCTCTTTTCGTGATGCACGTCAAAATTGGCTTGTGGTTGATGATGCTGCATTGAGGTTGCTTTTTTGTTGCGGTTGATCGATGTATGGCAATAAGTCAGGTTGTAGTGGTCGCCATGGACCAATGGAATGTTTACGATGTTTTTCCGAACTAAGCAAGGCGCATTTCCCAATTCACTTTTTCACGTCTCGCTCGGGTTGATGCCGTGCGTAATGGTTATGGCCGGGCGACCTCCTCTAAAGCAGAATTTACGAGTATCTGAATAAGTTATGACTGTGATGTGTAACTCTTCAGCAAGGTACGTACGTCTACGACTGGACGCTATATTTGTATGTGGTTTTTGCGTTTTTATTTTCACTTTTAACGATAATGATATGTTTGACCTACTGCTTCGAATAATATTACCAAGAAACGAAGAATATTGAAAGACGTAATAAACCAACAATTGATTATAATCACTTGTTGGACATTATCGTGGAAATAAGAGAGGCGACAACACGTTTAACGTAATTTTATTCAATCGTATTGTTCTGTAATGCAACGCTATCGATTTTCGTTCAGAACGAGTATTCTTTCGGTGTTCTATATTGTACATATCAAGAGACAACAAGCAGTTTTACCAATAAACATTACAAATAGTAACGCCAATACTCTGATTACGCCCATTGTGTGAGCCGAACATCGATTGATTTGACTTCCATTGAAAACTCACCCAACAACGCGCTGCGCGCGGCACTTGAATTAATACACAGTGCAAATGGAAAACTTCCTGCGTGACAAAACTTTCGATGCTTTCGACGCACAATGCCAACCACTAAACAATCTCGAAATCACTTAACAGTAAGTATTAATAAATTGCTCTCAGCATTCGACCACAAACGAGTTTTTAGTAGTTTTGTTTGGTGGTGATTGCTGAATTCGCTGGCGTTTTCATAAACTGAGCGAGCGAGCATACATGCTGGCAATTTTCATTGATTCGGGAGCCGTGGAGAAAATCAAATAAATGTTGAACGTGTTGTGATGCCGATGCCGCTGAATGTACACGTAATTAAATTGAGCTGCTCGCAGCCCCTGCTGACGGTGGTAAACCGTATCGAGCAATTTCATATGGTAATAGATTAATGGCAAATATCGGAAATTCTGCAGCGTCGCTCGCATTTGAGAAAGAAAAAATGCACATGCAAAATGTCGATCGGAGCTTAACGTCTGACCTTTTCACTCATTATTATAGTGGATGCAGCTAAACGAATCAATTGATTAGACATCTCGCAGATAACTTGTCAGCAACGATGACAACGAATTGTTGTACGCCATGCAATAGTGACAAGAATTTCTATCTAGATAGGATTATAATTCGTAAATACGTTCTTATAAGGAAATGCATGTTATTTCATTGTTCAACCCTTATAGAATTTTTGTGGCTTTTTTTTCACCTAAAGGTCAAGTTTTTTTTGCCGTAAAACTCATTTTGCGTTTTGCTTATCGAGACATGATATCACAAACTGGCACATTTATTATGGAGATAATTTCATTGACCTTTATGGTAGCACCCGTGTTAATACAGCATTTATTTTAGCTTTCATAAAGATATATTCATTTGTATTTCAGAATTAATTGCTCAATTATAATCGGTTAGACCTATTTTAAGTCAAACAATTATATGCTGTGCCTATTGTGGACTCTGAAAAGCAGTCTCGTATAATAAAGTGCGTTTTCACAAAGCTTGATAAAAAAAGCCCCAAAAGCAGAACCTCAGCTTTATGCTTTTACCTATTAATTGAAGTTGCTCTGTTGAAGAACGTGCTTTATTGTCAGACAAAAAGTTTTTTATATACCTAACCTGATACTAATCAGTGTAAATTAATATACTTTTTAAGATTCTTTGATATATTGAACAACATTTCATTCATAATTTTTCTGGCAGTTTTCAATTTTCTGCAAGAGGCAAACTTGCAACGTTCGGCGTGCATTCCCATGCAGAAAACGTTTATTTATAAGCAAACGTAAACTATAATTTAGAAGGTATAACACGTAACTATCGTCACGCGTATTCATCAACGTGGCGGCGTAAATTTTCAGGTGACCGTGAATAGAATAACAGCACCATTTGTCAGCACAACAACATTTCGCTGTAATGCCAAACTCATGGCAATGCCACCGCTCCAAACATAATAATGTGGTTTACGTTTTCGATTCAATATTAGTGACTCTTTCACGTGCATGTCGTTAGTTAATTGGTTTTACATAATTTATAAATTCGACATCGAATATTGTATTTTTTTAAAACGCTTTTGTTTTTCTGTCACTGGTTACCTTGAATTAGACGACCGCCAAAAAACTATTTGAAAATCCATAACCTCGCATTGGTTCGGGAATATATTTTTGATCTTTATGAATTATAAAATTAAAAACTCGATACTTTCGGCGCATTGCGACTTTCACAGTCGAGTAATAAGTTCCCCAATTATAATTTATGTTAGTTTGAACCACTTATCTAATTTTGTCCTTTGATTAGCTTAAAAGCTCGATGAACAACAATAACCAAATATTTTGGCACGCGTACAAGTCACGACGTTTACGTTTTATTACCAGTAGAAAAAAAACTAGAGATACCAAAGATCTCTCTGAGGATATTACGTGTTTTGCCTCATAGTCGATAAAACAGCATCCAAATTTAGCATCGGATATGGCATTTGTTAACTGGCAATTTTCTTGGCCAAATTTGTCTTGGCATCGGTTTATTGTCGCGCATTGAGTGCACATCCACGCTCTTATGGTTAGTCATCTATCTCGAGACATTACGCATTCGGAGACATAAAGAGGATTATTATATGGGGAAGATTGAAGTTAGATGTACGCATAACAAGCTAATAGTGTCTAAAGGTCCAGAACTAATTGGTTCCTACTGAGAAATATCAAAGAAATAAACCGAACCGTTTTCAACGTTTCTATTTTCAAATTGCTTATACTCAGCACACATTTTAGAAATAAGAACTTTAGAAGTATTTTAAAATGTTTTGGTTATACAACTTGAACAATATTAATCATTCCCTAATTTCTAAAAATAATTTAACCAATGCTGACAATAAATAATAATGTCAATAATTTCAATAGACATAAAATAAAATTTACTAGAAAATTTCTTTCCAAATTACTTTAGCCAAAATCATGGTTCTTCTACCAATTACAATTATTAATTCCTAACATTTAAAATTTTTGTATGAAGAAACGTTATATTTACAAAGGAATAGTTGGAAAGTAAATATTTATACAGAAAATGCAAAACATTCATTTCCAATGGCATCAAAACCCTAAGTTAAAATTGACAAAATTTTGATTTCGCTGTTTGTTCGGCTGTTTTGATGTGGGATGAAGCTAATCTATTGTTGACCGCGGTGATGATTACTAACCTTGTAAGGCTATTATCTTTGTCACTTTTTTAAATCAGCGACCGTGTGACAAGCGATTTAGTTGCAAAACAATCGAACTCATCAGACTCAGTTATTAGAAATATCTCGTCACATATTTTGATGTGTACGCTCATGCAAAGCAAAGCACGATAAAGTCAGAAATATGTAAACATTGGATATGTGCTTTAAAGTACGTAGGTGCAAAGATACCATAAAACGTATTCATTTGGAAACTTTTAAGAAGTCATTTAAATATGAGCACAAGATAAGCTTTTGCACAAAAAAGAAAAACAAATATATGAAGTACCTACTACTGCGTATTATGTATCAAGTTATTAATGTCATATTTTTAGATTATTGTAGTGTGCATTTTAAATTATGATATGCGAATATTTGTTTTACCTAAACAAAATCAGCAAAGCACATGCGCAAAAAATATTACCAATAATTCAATTTTTAGTACATTTAAGTGTTTATATAATGCGTCAGATATGGTTAGCGGTATTTAGTGCAATTAATTTGTAACAATTAACCTCAACCAGTTCGCCAAGTCACACCTGTTTTAATTTCAAACATTGGCGAATTGACTGTCTGTCTCAAAAACGTTTTTACGTGTCTTAATACACTCCTGCTAACTAGAATTACGCAACGCGTAAATAAATTTCGTGCACGACGAATTAGCGCACGTTTTTTTGTTTCCTTGACGACGGTGTCAGAACGTGAAAAGTTGATCACATAATTGAATTGTACTTATAAACGTTATTTAACATTTTAATTATATACGTGTCACTTGAGTGTGATCAATTGAGCAATCTTTGCTGTTAATATCGAAACCACAAATAAAGATGCCGTAATTTTTCTAGTAGATAAAAAAAGACTTTAATCTGATAAGTATTATTGCTTCAGCAGAAATGAATGAGTTGACTATGTGGAATAATTCAAATTTGCACTTAATAATGCATTATTGTTTAACAGTGTTCAATCGATATCTACTCATTATTATAATGTTTAATATTGCGATAACGATTGCGCAAATAAAGAGCGGACGGCATTGCCCAAAATGTATGCAACACAATAGGCATATCGGTTTATTGGCGCATACGC
>JAODGE020027056.1:0-11783 GCA_027574965.2 Ecitophya simulans
CGCCATCGCATTTTGTTTTGAGCTCTTCGCACTTCGCGTGTGCGAATTTTGCTCGAATATTCTCAAGACGAGGCAAGCGCGATTCTCACTATTAAATTCAAATCGGCGCGTTCCACTGCTGAACTGTCTTCAGTGTCTTCTTGTGCACGAATGCCGTCGCGAATGTCTATGGGGGAAATAAAACGCGGCGCGCAAAATGCGCAGCTTTGCAAGTGCTAAAAAGAAAGGTAAATTAAACGGAATATGGCCGGCGCCGCGCGGCAACGACGCCGAGCTGTGTTGCCACCGCACAAGGTCAAGGTAATCTCGAATATGTAACTCAAGCAGAGCGACAGAGACCGTAGACATACGTTTGACATTTCAGCCGGCGAATGCTGTTGGTGTTGGCCGACGGGCGGACGCCGCTCCGTTTTGACAAATTCACTTTACGATGTTTTTGTTATGCTCGCATATTGCCGTAGTCGAAGTGAAATGAAAATTAGTTCCAGCTGTTACCAATTGGGTGTTCGTACTTTATTTGGCATGCGTTAAGACTTGAGATTAGCTGTTTTTTTGTTTTATGAGGTTTGGGTGTTTTCTATGTTTAATTCACGTGCTCTTTGTATGATGTTTTTTTGTACATACTAAAGGTCGAGAATGGGATGGTCATTCCTGGTAATCCAGGTTCATCCGCTCGTTGCAGTGTCGTGTTTCGTATGTGACATCCTTGTTATGCGCGTAATCCTGGATGAACTGGTAGCTGTTATAATTCAACCGCACTTCGAGGTGGCCTTGCCAAAACGAATGCGCTTACAATGCAAATGTGGTGGCAGCACCACGCATCGCGTCATTCGTTGTTTAGTTTGTTCTAATTGATTTGCATTCGGCTCGGAGTCGGCTGACCCGTTATTGCCATTAGCAAATTTGTTACCGCGTGTGGCAATTGTGGCATTGTTTATACATGATTAAGCAGCGGCGCAAGCGCGGCGCGGCGCAATATTGCATTAGGTAATCTTCGCCGTGGCGCTGCGGATCGGCATCGGCCGAACATTGCGCAATTCACAATAACGCCGCGCCGAACGACGAACGTCGTCGCCCCGACCGCGCGCGCACACGGCGCGAATTTTATAGGCAACATTGTTCGCCGTTCGCATTTGATCGCATTCTGCAAGCCCGACGTGTTGTTTGCGCAGGGATTGCGCCTGAGCGCGCTCGCTCGGCTGCGCCGCCGCCGCTTTGCCAGTTCGTTGCACAAGCTGCACGTGCACACGAGAGCGCAGCGCGTACGTACGTACCTACGTGCGCCTACGTACGCACGAGAGATACGCCAAGTCCGTGTGCACACTTCGCGCACACCTTTCGACGGCGTGTCGCGTCCGCGCGAGTTGCGCCGGAGCGGGCGGGCGTGCTCGCGCCGGCAGGCCTATTAATTATTATATTAAGGACACGCGCGCTTATCGCGATAACGCAATAAATCGTCACGCGCGCAGGAAAACAAAGAAAACTGCGAACGCGACGAGCGACGCCGTGCGCAATTTGGGAGTTTATGAAGTTGGACAAGTTCATCTGCGGGCACATTAAATTTTAATTTGGCCGCGCCCCAATGAACAAGCACAAAGCGCTGTTAACGCGAGTATCAACATTAGAGCCTAATGTCCACTAATGTCTATCAGGACTATGACAAATCGCGTCACGTGGTGGGCGAATATCGAAAAACGAATTATGGCGATGTCTCTCTCCCTCTCTCTCTCTCTCTAATGCACAGGTCGCTGAACAACACTAACGTTAAGCTTTTAAGCTATTATTTAGATAAGGAAATTTTTGTTCTAATGCAATTAGTCGGATAAATAATCGCAAAACAAAACCGGATATTTACTTCGTTATTTAACCATGTGCATAATTGTAAAATTTTGTAGCGTCTCTTGTTAAAATCGTTACTAATTTAACACGGATAGCTCGAGATATTATATGAATGCTAACGGTATCAACTTGTGCCCAGAATAAGATTCACAATCAGTACATTTGATTCATGAGTAGTTTAGCATTCATCTAGATATTCTACATTCGCTAGCAGCCCGTTTTGCGAAATGTATTCATTTATTCTCTCCATGGGTGACACGACGGCATAACATGGCATGTTGATCGTCGTGGTCCGGTCGTTTAATACCGTTGAAAAACAAGATATCGTTCGTTGGGCGCGCGGCGACGATGGCGTTAAACTTGTAAACGTTGGTTAAAAAAGAAACTGCTCGAAGATTGTGCGTTAGCGTAACGACCAAGAGGTCGCTTCTACGAGATGCTCAAGGGCGACACGCGAAATATTTCGCATATTCTTGACCTACTTTATGCCAACGCCGCGTGCGCCACGCTCGAATATTGTTTAATAATTATCTCAAACAGCGCGATTGGTTGCGAAGTGGCGCTGTTATCTGGCAAGAAACTCGTTTTTAATTGGAATTATTGGTTTTGGTATTATTGTAATTTGATTAGTTCATACTTTCTAACGTCGATGTGCTGGTGGTTCGATATTCTCTCACGCCAATATAGCTACAGTAAACTATAATAAACAACGTCTGGCTTCTATAGCTTGTGGGCAGCCGGACAAAAAGGACGAAAACGTGAAAACGAATGCGCTATTATCGGCTTGTGCTCCAGTCGGCGAGCAAATTGATCTCCGACAGTGGGTGCAACGTTCGGCTCGACTTGCACGGTTGATTGGATCCATAACCCCCACTCTCGCCCTCGCCGAGGTTTCGAAACATCTCAATAATGCGCTCGAAGAAAACGGATATGCCGAGAAAATGACACGTTTGCCGGACGTGCTTCGGTTATGCGTTTTACTCACCTCGCCTGGCGCCCGGTTGAAGAGAGCTTATGTAAAAAGAGAACGTCTGATGCAGAACAAACAATCCGAGCGAATTAAAATTCTTGTCTTGGGAAGTTTCTGTAAATTATAGGTAACTTCCGCTTGACTTACGTTTCGAATGTTTTCTAATCCGCCTACCCATTTGTATTCAATACGAACTGCTTGGGTCGTTAAAACAGCAATTAAGTTAACTGTTAGAAAAACGTAAGTGTGAAAAAGCGCGGCGAGGTGTTGAGAAGTGCGAACGAGTCGAAACATTTTGACGAAATTTATAATGTTTTTGCGTGCATACGCAAACGGTGGGCCGACCAGCCACGCCGGCGTGTACGAGAATCATTTCGCAGGTTCCCACCTCGCAGCGCGCACAGGTAGAACAAACTAAGAGAAATTCTCGACAAGGTTGTGCCCGACTTTGTCGGCCGCGGCGCCGCACACACTCTGTCCCGATACCGTTGTAAATATATTCGCCGGCGTTGCGCACGCATGCGATACAGTCGCGACTTGGCACCGTGTGTCGTCGCGCTTCGACTTTCTTCTTTCCTCGTTCACGCACGCCCATCACGCTGAATCTTCCTCGATTCTTCACATTCTCGCCGCGCGCTACTGTTGCTACTCGAGCCGGAACTTTTTCCTTCTCGAAATTTATTTGTAATTCGTTTAGGCGCACGTTTTTGTCCGGCGCCCTGCCACTTCTCGCCAGGCCAGAGCGCCGGCGTCCCACGAGAAGAGTTTCGAGCACGCTCGAGCACTAGGAACACAATGCTTTTCGTTTAGAGCAAATATTTGTGCAAACATTTTGTTTACATTGGTCGGTACGGCGTGGTGCGTCGAGAGGTCACCTTGTAGTAGTTGGTATCACTTTTTGTATTCACGCAGCTGAGCTTTGCAAAATTTAGCTATCAACGTTATACAGCTCTACTATGATTAAGCCTGAATCTAAAAGTTCATTTTCATAGAAAATGTATACCACCATATTGAAATCAATCAAGTTATATACTCATACATTTAAAATTAAGATAGCCATGATTAAACTTGGCACGGTATTTAGTTGTAAATGCATTTGCAAAGTCCTTGTTCAAATCATGTTCAATATTTGCGAACGCACAATGGGAATCTTACCAAATATTTTATACCGTCGGTGCGACGAACTTTATTTAATATGGGCTAAATTAGTTGTTGATATTCTTGTGACGTTTCGTTCAAATTTATATTCAGCCGCGCATATTTCTACGCGGAAATACTCTAGATTACGCCATATTGCGGCATTTTTTTGCGTGCGTGTATTCAGATTAGGATGCATCCTGAATTAAAGTGTCTAATGACGTGATGATAGAAGGAACGGTTATTAATTGCGGACGTCTGCATGATGAGAGTTGGGTGCGTTTTGTGTGCACAAAACAATAAAAGAACACACGCTGCGTATTTTCTAATAAATAATCTGCGCACGCAAGATGTTTGGAGGCGAAGACTGTGGCAATAAAGTCTTATTGATTCATAATGTTATTGGGAATCAAGTTTATAACCCAACGTTACGATATTTATGTGATTTATTAATTAGCGACTAATTAATTGATTGAATTATCATATTACTTATGCGTACCGAACACTGAAATTGTTTTTTGTTTTTTGCGCTTTTAGTTTACTTTAGGTTGAGTATGTGCTCGAATTGTTGAATAGTTTTTGACGATTTTTACAAAAAACACTTATACAATTGTCATTAAATATTTAATTTAATTTTTGTTTCCATCGAGTGATGGCGTGTTACCGACGCGACGCGGCGCGACGTCGTTGGGTGGGTGGTTGTGTGTGCCTATTAGGGTTGAGCTGCTCTTCTGCTCTCATTTAATTTATCTCAAACCGCGATGAAGGGCACGATGAGTGTGCGACGAAGGCTAAAAATGTTCGCCGCAATTCGCGTAGGTGGCGGCGAGAGATGGTCTGGAAGCGCTCGGGCCCTCTTATTAACTTTTTGAAATTACGCCGGCGCGGATTTATCGCGATTGAGATTTACCATCTTCTACAAATGATTGACGTCAGTTCATTACTTGTCTCGCCGGAGTACTTTTACTCTTGTAATTGGAATTTCGACACGAATTGATTGAGCTTTGATGGATTTTTGTCTAAAAGTCTTTGAATTCTTGTCGTGCTTTCAATTTTTTTATTTAGTTTTGTAACTGATTCATAACTAATTGTATTATTTTCATTTGCTTCAGGTGAGTTCATTATTCGTCCTTTTTCTCGCTGGTAAATGATAAACTGCTGCGCGTAAGTTACCGCCATAATAACAATAATTAATTAAATTAAAAGCGTTTAACTGATAGTAGCGACCCGTTGGAATTATGCGTCGGTGGTAACAACATGCCACCGAGCTCACACGAATTGTGCGCAATCTGTGCGCGTCCGGAATGGAAAACAATGTAATTTCCTGCGGATGATTTTCCACGGCACTCTCTCCTCGTTCGTCGTCATCTATTCTAGCTCTTTGGCGATCTACTCCTGCCAAATGACCGGCCGAGGCATTCTTTAGTACCCACTTGCGCCTGCCGAAAATTTCCAGCGCCTGGTCGTTTGACATTTTATGATGGATTAATTTGTTCCTGCCTAGCGCTGAGGACGTCTCGCCGCTGTTATTTTTTTACTTTTGCGACTGTATGAATGCGAGTCTGATCCGACGACGCATTGTTTTTTTTCTTCTTCTTCTAATTTGTTCCACCTGATGTCGAGGGCACGCGAGGCAAAAAGGCTCGGCATGCAAATGCGGGAATTTAAAAGCGCTTTTTTTTCGTTCTCTCCCTCCGCGCTTCTCTTGCTTGCTCGTGCAGGCAGACGTTCGGTGCATTTGTTTCACTTAATTGGAATGCTTTCGTGCCAATTGTAATTTCTTTTATTGCTCGTATTTCATTTGCGCGACGACATGTTTTAGCGCGTTGAATGTATATTTCCGTTGGATCATTTTTAACTCGTCGCCGAACGAAAACGTAATCCAGCCAACTCGGGCTTTGCACTTTTTTGTGCCTTTTTGCCGGAGCTGCTCAATTAGCACGCCTCGATTATATTTAAATGGTCGCGGCATGTCGGTATTAATAATTGATATGCTCGGCACGACGCCGCCTGTCGTCGTCGCCGGCTTCGTTTTTCTCGGGGCGGGTGCGCGCGTCCGTTTGCCCGCCGCGCCTCCGCCGACGGTTATTTTCCGGCCGTCGTTCAGCGCGAACTTCAGACACACGCTCCTAATAGTAAGTACGAGCGCGTTGACAACGCCGAATCGCGCGCCGCCAGCGAGATGCTGGGTGCCAGAGAATGAGAGAAATTCAAATGCAATCGATTCCGGCCCCCAACGCGTCTCTTTCTCTCGGCGGTGTCGCCTGACCTGCTCTCGGAAGATCGTCAAACGCAAAAGCGCAGCGCCGGCTGGCGCGCGTCTCTCTTTTCGTTCCCGAATGGATCGGCACACGCGGGGGTGGTTGCGTGTGTAGGTGCGCCGGCCTCATCGTATATTTGCGCGTGCGAAATGTGCCCGTGGAAGGCGGCCTGCAGGCAAGACCCCACTCTTTGCCAACACATAAATATCTAATGCACATATATAAATGTTGGCGGGCAGGCGCGGCGCCGGGGTTTGGAAGGCAGCTTAGCCTATGGTGAGCATATCCTGCATGCGAGACGCGACCCGAATACCGTAACAGGCGATACCCTTCTCTCGCACACTCTGCGATAATGAACATAATTGAACAAGTTCTCTGCACTCTCGGGTATTTGGCGATACTGCGTGTTGCGGCGCGAGAGGATTTTAAATCCCGACGTAATTGATGCACCTGACAGTGGATTAACATGACTTTGAATTCTTCTCGTCTGCGGCATCCCTTGAGCCGCTCGATCAATTTGCCTCCGAGTCGCGACATCATTTATACAACTCAACCATTATTTTGGAAACATTCAGTTCTGCAAACTACTAAGCAACAGCGGCACCTTGCAGGAAACTTTGCCCCGGGTCCTTCTTGGACGGTCCATCTTTTGTGGTGCGATTTAGCTCGGCGCAAAGCTCGCGTTGCCGTTTCCTCCGGTATTCCTCGAACTTCGCTCCTCGCTCGCACGCGTTCCTAACTAGAATTGCCGCTCGCTGACTTTCATGCTAACGCTCGCGGCGGCCGACAGCAAATTTGCTTCCTCTAGGTGGTGCGCATCACCGGAGCAGGAACGGGGCGCGTCCGACGCGAGGGAGGCGCCTCACAAATTTAACTAGTCTCTAGTCACTGCCGGAGCAATCGAACAAATCTGGGACGACGAGATACATCGAGATAAGGTTATGCGAAATTCAAGGGACGATACAGCGCCACTACCACCCGGAAAACGACGCTACGCTTACATGTTCGAGGAACGGCGATGATTAGAATAAAGTGGGAAGCGTCGGAGATGCGCAAGCGGAACGCACCGCAAACCATATTATTCCAAACTTTGCTAGAGGACTCTGAGCGCTGCGGGTGTTTTTCTTGCACATAATAGGTTAACTAATTTTCATATTTTGTTTGCGCGCCGGTGGGAGCGAAAAATAGAAACGTAAAGTTTGTCCTCACAATAAGCAGAGAATTATTGTGCATTTTCGTTTCGCGCTAGTTTAATTAATTACCGGCTCGGAGAGTTCCTGAAAGCATCTCGGGGATAAACATGTTTTGTTTGGCCACTTAACAATCGCCAGCTGCGGAGGTGAGTCGGCACGCCACGAGGGAAAAAGTGAGAAGACGTCGGCGAATCGATAAAAATCGGAAAGACGGGCGCAAACAGAGGGAAAACGCCGAGAAAATGTGTTAAATCCGAAAAATCTGTTTGCCTTCTTTCTATTGCGTGGGCGGGGTTTGTCATACGTAACGGTGCGTGATATCTTATGGAAACGTTGCCTTTTGCCACCGCACATGGTGGGCGCGCTGCGGTTGCATCTCGTGTGTCTGTGCTTTTTTTTCGCGTCACATTATAAGCGTAACGCGCGGAAGAAGAGTCGGCGGGCGCCAACAACAAGAGGAGTCTCGGGACTCGTCGCTCACTCTCACGTCTTCTCGCACACGCGCTCATACTTCCACTCTTGCTTTTCGGGAGGCACGGCGCGTCTCGTTCCGTTCCGTTCCTTTCGAAGAAAGCAATCTATTTTCGTCTTTTATTTATACTTTTATTCCGCCATTCTCTGCGCCCTCGTTTTCACATTACACTTATTTCGCCGTGCGGACGCTGCTCTCCGCTTCTCGACGCCAGCGCCTTCTCGCTTTTTCTTCGCTGGGTTCGTCGTTTTGCCCACCCCCTAGGACGCGGCGCGGCGAGAGGAACACGTTGGATGTTTAATGCCTCGGGCTGTTACAAGCATCGATAGCTGCGTTCCAGCGAGGCGCGGCGAGCGAGACGAGGCTAAATGCTAAAGGGGGGCAAAAGGTAAGAACGATGCCTGCGATGCTGCTCGCGCGCCGCGCGCCGTTGGGAGCGCATTGGTTCGGCAAGGTGGAAGCTGTAACTCGTTGCTATCCCTGTCAATACTGAAATATACGATCGCTGCACGTCAAAATATAGATATAGCGGAACGAAGCGACGCCTCAGACGTGCGCGCGCGATAAGAAAGCCGTCGGGGATTCGGGACAAGGATACAACTCACCTATCAACATTTACTGTACTTAACGAGCGAACGCCGTCGAGAAGACGCCGCGCATTAACGCGGCGGCATTGTGTGATGTAAGACGGGAGGAAAGTGAATTAAGACGTCACATTTTCGAGCTGATTTTATTACGGCTTATCAGATTCAGACGCAAATTTGCATAATCAATTACGCATTATCTGGTAAAGAGTGCTGAAACGGGTTTATCACCAAAACGTTGAATTGTGCGTCGGAGAAAACTCGGTGCCGTAAATATTCTAGGGTTTATTGTAGATTTGTAAATTTACCAACTGAAAAATTGGTGAACTTGCTAGCGAGTGGGATGGTTGTGAACCTCACGCGAGGTCCTCACTGTGCGTGTGCTAGTTTTAGTTCTCCCGCGTTGTGGTCTCGTTCGCCTTCCTGGTTTCTATTTTGCGGCGGCGGCGCGATGTGTGCCTGCATATATCAAAATCAAATTCCGAGCGCGGTGAGGTAAAAGTTTATTTTTAAAGCCTTTACCTCAAAATCTCTTCGAAGTACCATACACACCCAACGGGCAAACTGTTATTGCAACTGGACCGAATTTTCGACGAAAAATTATAGTATTTTTTCGGTGCACTCTCAAGGGTTTTATATCATATCAATTTGCTGCTTTCGTACTTTTAAATATGTAGTAGTAGATGTTCCATTTTGCATCTTGCACATTTTACATCCCAACAGTGATTCGTCGTTGAAAATTCCATATTGTTGCATTTGTCTGGGCGCGGAACGCCATCAGTTTTTCCTCTTGGCCTGATGCTCGTCGCATTTTTCGCCGGAATCGAGGACTACGCGTAGTAGTGTCAGTGTCGACGTCGTCGACGGCTTTTGTTCGAGACGACGCGACGCTGCGCGAAAGCTCGCCGGCAATAAAGTGTAAAGACGTGAGGGGCAACAAATGCGCCTCCAGTATTTACACGAAAGGCTTCGATCTCGGCGTCCGCAGCGCTTGCGGAAAGTTTAGAAGGATAATCTTCGATGCTTCACTCGGCGGCGGCGCGGCGGCGGCGGCGACGGTGCCTGGCGACGGTCGTCGTCGAGTATCCGAGACCGCAAAATCGAAGCGCCTGGCATATACGCGCACATCGAGGAGATTTATAAATTTCAAAGCCGCTTTGACTGCCATCAGACATGCAGAGTTATTTTTTGTGTGCTGCGCCGTTCGCGTCTCTGTTAAATTTAATTCCCTCCTCGTAGATAAAGCGTGTGGGCAATCGAAGAGCGCAGGAAGGCATTATAGATGCAATTAGCGAGTTGGCTGCTACGACATGGCCAGCAATTAAAACGCATAATTATTCGTTTGCCATGTGATTGTGTCAAGTTTTACGGTGACACCGTTCGTAATGGCATGCGAATCGCGGGCTGAATTAAACGATCGTCCAAGCTTCGGGGTCTACGCGCGCCGCCTGCAACGGGCGTTATTGATATCGATGTTTTAATCGAGGCGTAATTTATGCGTTCATCTCGAGTGCGCGATTAAACGCTAACGATCCGTGTTGTGTGTCTGCGGTCTCGCGTGCGCGCGGAACTTGTGTGTGCACTTCAACTTTCCGACGGTGGTACTTTCGACGGGATAATATGCCCCGGTCGGTGTCTCCTCGGCGCGGCGCACGACTGCAGAGTACGACTGATTTATTCGTGTAATTTAACGTCCTGCATTAATAATGAACTGTGCCAAGTGAGGCGCGCCGAGAGTGCAATGCCCAAAAGCGCTCCGGCGATAACCAGGCGCAGTCGGGTCGCGCTGAAAGCTGAAAGCGTGCGCCAGGCCGTGAAGCTGTCTGGTGGCGGCGCCGACGGCGACGGAGGAGAGCGAGTGGAGCAACGATGCTTCCAGAAATTAATAAAGTCGATTTGCGCCTCCCGTGAGGGTGGGGGCATGCTCGAAGTTGGTCGCGTCGCGTCGCCGACTGGCGCTGACGGCGAGTATCAAGTCGAATCGATTTTCAGCTGCTGGAATATCGTGCGAGTGCAAAAGATTCCCAAGATTTTCATGGCGGTCCTCGGGGACGGCGGGAAATAAAATGATTGGCTTTTATTATTAACTACAAAAATGTGCTTTAAATGGCTTGCGCCGCTGGGCGGTGTTTCGAGCATTGTGCGCAATACTAATCTGAATGTTTTATATGCTGGAAAGGAGGGTTGAGGAAGAGTCGCGAAGAGTAGTAAACGGCAATTTCTACGCGCCGGGAGGGCTCTGACGTTAGCGCGGCTCTAACCCTAACGGCCGTTACGTTGTCGTCGCCCTTCGAAGGCCGGCGGCGACGCGCTGCTAGCCGTTTTCACTTTAAATCACAAATTATCATAAAAATCCTTATACACTCTTCCCTACATCCCTGCTAACTCCATAACTTGGCGGCGCTGCAGGAATTGTTTCGTATGCTCTTACGCGGAGAGGCGGGACTTAACCGTCTGCTTCACAGAAACTTTTTTTTTTCATATAAAACTTGAATTTGACTTATTTCCTTTGTGGCGTGGCCGAAGCAAACCGGCGAGCGCCTAAAAGCCCAAATTTTACGATCGCGACATCCAGCAATTTTTCGGCACTCGTAAACGTCCTTAAACATGGACAAATAATGTCGCCGAGTCTGGTGATATATAAACACGACATTTGCATGCGAACGAGTGCGTCACACATTCGCGGACCCAGGTCAGGAATTAGCGCCCTCCGAGCATTATCGTTAATTGCGTTCGATCGATAACAACGTCCGCGGGGCAGGCACGCGCGTTTCGACATAATATTATCCAGAGTGTGAAATTACAATTTAATGCGGTAAAGGGATTTCTGATGGGGCTAATGGACTGTGCAGGCGCGACGCGCCCTGCCGAACGGCGACCGCATCTCGGCGGGTCGCGCACTTGCACCACCAGCCAGCGGCAGGTGGCGGCGGCGACGGCGGCAGCGTCAGCGCGCCATCGCGCAGCATGGCGCTGGGTTGGATGCACTGTCGTTAGCTAATAATTTAATAGTTTGATCAGGTAGCCGTAACGGGCGGGCATTGTCCTGTCGAACTATCGTGAGCGGCTTAGTCCGTCCCTAACAGATCCCTCCGATTTCATGCGTGGCTTATCATCCCCGAGCACGTCGTATAGTGTTACATATAATATGGTGTGATGGTGTTATAGGTCAATAGTTTACGTCTGCTCGGAGAAAAGTATGTTTGCTCTTTGTCCGCGTATTAATGACGGACCTATTTTAGATCGTGCAAAATTGATGAACGCGCGTCGCTTAAAACTATATCTCGGCCAAGGGAAAGTGTTCGACGGTTTAGGCTTTTACGAGCG
>JAODGE020027068.1:0-14047 GCA_027574965.2 Ecitophya simulans
CGGGAACAGAAAGTCTTCGCGCCGCGCCGCAAAAAAATGCGAGTTTAAATTGCATTATATATGTATTAGGGAATAAAAACGTATATTTTAATGAAACGTCGGGATTTTCCCTTCAGGTTATATTTAAATTTCTTTTAATTTAAATCGGTAATCTCGCTGAATCTGCGTGCGAACGCGAAGGACTAGCAGTCAGCGCCGCGACGACAACGCGAAAAGGAAAGCGAAACGAAACGAGATGCCAGCAGAACGCGGAAAATACAAATCATCGTGGAGAATAATAATAATACTAAAAAAAGAAAGGTTTTAATTTATGTGGCGAGGTTTTAATAGGAAACGTATTTTCGCAAATGATTGTAACTTATTTCCCAGCACCGCAAAAAATGATTAATCCGAACAAAAGCGCCAAGTTTGGGTAAATCGTGATTGCCGTTTGTTATTTTATAAATATTTATATGCAAACAGCGCCAACACGCATGTTATCAAGTATTTGCACACAACGCTTGCGAACAAATACGCGACCGAACATTACGCGCATGCTTAAATGTTGTGCGTATAAAATATTGAAAAACCATCGAACATAAATCGAAAATCTACAACAACAAAAAAAACGGGAAAACTGCACGATGCACGTGTTCGCAATGTCCGACGATGGCGCCCACCTTTAACGTGTGTCGCCTGCGTTTTCATCCACCCGAATGATAAAAAAAAGTTCGCGCCGTGTAAAAAACGCGTCCGTGCCGATGGCGCGCCTAGAAAAAAATTACATTCGCAGCAAATAAATCTAAACGGTTCGCGTTTGTTTTAAATTAAAAGTCCGATTTACTTTGCAAATATTAAAAACGCGGAAACGAAATAAATAACACAGTGGGCACGGACCGGGAAACAAAACAAGAGCGTTCGCGACGCACGTGCATATTTGAAACGCGCGCACACGTCGTTGCCGCCGCCGCCGCCGCCGCCGCCGCCGAGCGAAAAAGTGCATAAAAAATTCTCCATCCGTGGAAATAATCTGCGCCCCCACTGCATGCAGGCAAGCAGTAGAGACAGTAGACTGCGAAGTGGCGAAAGGACGAGCATGCGAAACAAAAAAAAATTATATAAACGGCTGCGCGGCGTATCTATGCGTGTGTAATCGCAATTGCTAATGCGTACGAAACGCATATGATCCACAATTAAACAAGAACTCTTTGCTTTTTGGTAAATGTGACTTTTTGTGTGGCGCGCGCGTCCGCCTCGTTTGCTCTGGTCTAACTACTCATACTTTCAGTTTAATGAAATTCATTTTATATTCGCGCACAGGCTTATTCAAAGAGAATATAATTTGAGGAAAAAAATCTTTTCTCTCTTCCAATGAGCATTCAAAGCCACCCCAACGACGAGTAAAGCCACAACAAAAGCTCGCATAACCTCACATAACCCCAAAGTGTAACGTTTACCTCGTTCGGCAATTTATACAAATAAAATGTAACCGCCGCGCGTAATAACGTTAATTTTTATTAAAACCCAGATTACCATCACGACATCCACTTTTAATTAAAGTGCGATTTGATAAAAATACATCTCGATTAACACGGTTTTAAATAGTATCGCGTCCGAAACATAAATGCGCGTGCTGCGTTCGAGTGCGCGCGTGTTCGGAGCCACTTCAGTCAACGCGCACAACGTTCCATACATAATTAGTTATAAACATCTGCATCTGCGCGCGGCTAATATATTAATTTATTATAATAGCGCCATTAACGAGCTCGTGAGTGGCGCGAGCAACGAGAGAGAGAGCGCGCGCCCACAATCAATCTCCGATTCCGATCGTGCTCGTGGCGGTTGTGCAGCGCAACGAAGTCGCGTTCGCCGCCGCCGCCGCGCGCCGGCGGCGAGTCAAGTGGCCGGCGGCGGAGCTTCGGGCGGCGGAGGAGCGGCGCATGCACGGACGCTTAATCATCGACAATTAACAAAACACGGCCACCAGATGACGCGGTCGCGACGCTTCTAACGTAAATATAACTGGCGCGAAGCGCATGCAGACGGCGCGCGTGTTTGCGCAGTCGAAATATGTTTTGCGCGTTCGATCATTAATCCATCCGCGCATTTGCGAGCTGCGTCCGAAAAGCGCCTTCGCGCCGCACGCGCAGCGCCATCTCGCGCGCGGCGGCGCCGACGACCAACCGCTGCTTACGTAACGCACCGGGCATTGTTGCGCGAATCGGCGTTCTCGCACAAATCCGCCGGCTTTTTTTGCCGGCGCCGGCGCGTGTTTGTATTAATGTAATTGCACGTCGGATGCAAGACTAGAGGTAAAACAATCCAAGTCATCCAGCAGATGATATCAAAACATGCCGGAAATTGCTAACTACGCCACTTACGGCACGGCGCGCCAACTTTTACCGGCGCGCCGTCGCGTTGTGCAACAATAAGTAAGATAAAAAAAAATACGAATTTCATATACAATGAACAATAAAATAATGATGAATCGTCAAAAAATGCGCCGCAGACGCGAGGCCGCCGCGGGCGGCGGGAGAGAAAATAATTAAAACAAGCCGCGTTTTGCTTGTTACATATTTATGAAAGTTCCGCGTTCGCTTCTGCGCTTCCTCTCGGTGTGTGCGTGTGTTTTTTTCGCCGTTCCTTTGGAAAAGCGATTAATCAAATTCACGTTCCATCATCGACTGATGATATCGACCGTTGTTTATGCCTAAGAAGCCACGAAACTATGTAACAAAGCGTCATTATGCAAATCGTATTGGTGTTAAAATAATTAAACGAATTACTTCTAGGAAAAAACACAACAACTTCAACGATCGAGGAACAAAGAAACGCCGATTGTTTCGTCCGTTTCGTCTCGCGACGGAGGTGCCAAAAAAGAGCGTAAGATTTAAGACGAACAGAGTTCAAAAGAATATCGTAAAAATTTCCCTAAAGTCTAACTTCTGTCCACTGTCGACTTGGCATGCCATACTTGTAAATGTAAATTGTAACTATGCTCGGTACTAGGAGAACGTGATATCGGCATATTTATTGCATACAAACCTTGTGCCAACAGCGCAGGAAAAGTCCAGCGGACACATGGAGCTTGTTCGCATATGAAAATTTATTTTATTGACGTTTTATTATTCCACGTTTTTCACCTTCGTCGCGCGCCAGACTGAGAGCATATCCAACATCGCACAAGCGTCTTAAATTTTCGCCGCCGACGTTTGCAGATTATATTGTCGAAAACTTTCACAAAGCCAATCAAATCCAGATAAAATTAGACTTTAGCGGTCTGTATATATGCCCACAGACCAATTTAAATCTAGGCTAAACGCACGGCGCAATTTCGTCCAATGCGCCTCAGCACACGAATGGTATTTATGATTGCGCGAAGTGGCAAACAATGGGCTCGATTCTCCTCGTTTGCATTTAACACCGGCAACGTCCCAACATTTTATAGAACAATTTATATTAGTAACGCATTATAAATATATCAGAGGCGGCGTGCGGATTGCGGGCGGCTGAATTACATGCCGGAATTAGCATAACAGCGCATCGGACGCACGCAGGAAGCGGAATTTCAATAAGAATAGCAATAAAGTAATAAAGAACGAGGCGGTCGCGGCTTGCGCCGCCTCTAGAATTATTGCACATCCAGGAATAGTAAACTTTGTTGCACCATTTACATATTTATCAAGCAGTTCGGACCCCAACACGAGACAATGAGATATGCAGCTCGAACGTACGCGGTTAACGAGCCGTGCAAATGCTACAACTAGATAACAATTTTGGTTGTTTAAGGTAGTCGCAAAAAGGCGGTTTTTAATTATTTCCATATTCGTTAATACCTTCGTTGGTGAGATACGGATGCCTAGGCATGATCTCTTTTGAAGGGTGGAATGACGAACGTGAAAAACGCTTCAGTCGCGCGAAGAACGTGATATAATTACGCAACATCGCGACCGACAGTGACTTTGTTGTACATGACAACGCACATTAAAATCAACGCGTCGACCTTGTCCGCGTCGGCCTAGTATCAGATAGGTGATTATCACCGGTGCACGCGGCTCGTCATAGGTAATCCCGTCACGTGACGGGGTGAGAAAATATCATCTGCTGAAATTTCCACAATGTCATGCAACCGGTGCGCGGCGTGGGAGTTATGACGATTGCCGTCTGAAGATGCGTCGTTTTGTCAACGCGCGGTAATTGACATGCCCGACGGGCGCAAACTGGCGCCCGGCGGCTTTCGCCCGGTCGTTTAAAACTGCCCCGCCCCGCGCCGCGTGCGCATTATCCACGGCCGGCGGCGGCGCGCGGAAAACGCACGCCGCGGCGCAACAACGCGGCGGCGGTGTCGGCGCCTCGTGTACGGCTTGTCGCCGCCCGCGGCGCGAGCGAGCGATGCACTTTTAACGTGGTTTATTTGAAAACTCGTGTAAATCGCGCCCGCCACATAATACCAATTCCCGCCATCGTGTTCACTGGTCGCCGCGTCGACCGACGCGCCGCGGAGCGTTTTCCTCTATCCTCATTTGGGACGCTCGCGCAATCACCGGCTAGATCGAAGAGAAAATCTACTATTTACAACCCCGGCACAGGCGACTCGCCGTCCCCGCGACCGCACTTTGCTCGGTTGTCTCATTTTCACATTTGCATAAATTATTCGGTAAATTACAGATACACAACGTTTCCACCGTGATAGATGTGCTACGTAATCCAGTCAT
Organism: Ecitophya simulans; assembly: GCA_027574965.2. Lineage (NCBI taxonomy): Eukaryota > Metazoa > Arthropoda > Insecta > Coleoptera > Staphylinidae > Ecitophya > Ecitophya simulans. Next base: position 4,695 of record JAODGE020027068.1, read on the forward strand.
TATGCACGTTTAGCGTGAATACTTGTATATAATTAATTGTTTTCATAAAAGTTGTAAACAATCCGACGTACCTACGATATAATAGCCGCCCTCCGTCATTAACGGCAATTAATAAATATATGCCGCATTATTTCAACGCGCTGGCGGAAGTATCCGCTAAGACTATTTCCTATACAAAGCGTTCAACTAAAACCGTCGCATGTAAAGCAACGGCGGCAAATTTTAGCACAGAGTTTTGTGGCAATGAGCGAAATGGCCACAACGTTAAGTGTACATGCAAACAGCTGGAACAATAGTCAAAAGTTTTATGCCGCGCAGGAAAACAAAGCGCAATATATATTCGTAACATCGATGCGTGTGTGAGTGAGCCGCGATAATAGCGGGCAATACTACTGCTTGTAGCGCCCGTGCACATTTAAAGAAAAGGTAATTACACCTTTACGGCGCCCCGTTTTATGCCGGCGCATCGATCTGAGACGGCGGAGATGTTTTTAATTGCGTGTTTCTATAATTTATACAAGCCATTTAACAAATTAACATATCATATACGCCTTGCCGTATTTCTGCCGACAAAAGAACCAGAACGACCAGCACGCCCCCCACGACCGCCATCTGGCGAAATCAGATGCAAATCGAAATTTTACGCGCTATGTTTTTCTAAAATATTTCGCACATTCGGTCGAAGCTGAAATTTTCTTTCTGCTGAAAGACACGCCGCCCTTTCCACAATTATGCATTGCGACCCTTAATAGTATCTGCTTGGTTGGTGAGCACCTGACACGTGAATTACATATTCATAATTCTCGTGTATTCGCTACCAACGCCCGAGAATATAATAATGCACGTAATATGTTAACTTTGGCACTTTGTTTCGTAAACCATAATTTTCCCCATGCGTCGAGATATGAATTAATAAATTTCTCATTCATCGCCGTCATGCGTACCACATTATTCTTTGAACGCCGAGTTGTTATTAGCAGCGCGTTTGTCTAGTCAAAATTGGCTTGAGAATATGGTTATTATTCATTTTCTAGGAAATGCTTGATTGCAACAAGGGTTATTTATACGAATAGTGTGTTAAAGTTTAGACCAGTAGACCAATGTCGTCGTCTACTTTCGTGCAGAAAAATCAAGGAAAAAGAGAGACGCTTGCTATTGCGAACAATAAAAACAGTATCTTTGCAATAAAACGACAATTGAATGCCGAAGCAGCACTTCTTGTTGATTTTTTTGTCGATGACGTTATGCACGTTTCTAGTCGCGCGCGTTTTTATTTCGGCATTTTCCGTGCGCCTTTGATGTCGATCTCTTCGTCCCGACATGCGCAACCCCTTTGCGTTTTGTACAATTTTCAACAATCGCATTTGTTTTATTTATCGCAAGCGGCGCAACATTCGCAGGTCCGGACGCAAGCGCGGCGTCGTTAAATATTCACATCGCAATTTTCTTCAAATTCGTTGCATAAATGTTAATGCAAAGCGCATATGAATACACACGACAAGTGCCCCTGCATGTACGACTGCCGCGAAGCACACGATAAGCCATGCAGATGGCACGCGAGGCGAAGATGGCAAGGCGTCGGTTTGCATATTTCAATATGCATTTCAATTGTTTTCGAAAACATCTCTCGGAGGTAAAATATTTCGGCCTTAATTTACGGACGTACCTACCCATAAGTGGGTCGAACGAGCGCATTTCCATTAAGAACTTTTTCCATTGCCATGCGGCCGACGCAGAATTCTAGTTAAAAAATGTTCGCAACTAATTTTATTCGTTGTCTTAAAAGAACAGCGCAGTAGAAAATAAGACGCAATTGCGAACGGCGAATGTGGCAACGGTGGAAGACAAAAAAAAATACAAAATAATAACAAAAAAAGTCAAAATAATATAAGATAAAATTTAATAAGACCCGGAAATCTGGTTAGTCCTTCTAAATGAACTTTAAAATACTTGAATGAACTCGAATCGCAATCGGCCGAGGGACGCGGCCGAGAGGACGAAGATTCTAATAAAAGTTGCGCGCACGCCGACATCGAGGACGAACTTTCGAAACAATTAAGAACTTTTTCTGCTCGTTTTTGCGCCTTGTCTTCTTCGCCTCCATCGCGCGTTGTGCGCTCGTGATATAATATACATATAAAACGATCGTTTGAAAGGACAGCGCAAAGGCAATCTTGCGCGGACAGGATGAATGTTACCCGAAAAACACGCGCCGCCGCCCCAGCCACCTCGGCCGCATCGCTCGCACCCTCATCATCCGCGATGCGCTGACGTTCCGCTAAGTTTTTTTTTTGTTTTTAATGCACCGTACGCCACCTTTTTCCCATCGCCGGAAAGGCGTCGTCGGACTCGGCAACAATTTTCGCAACTTTCTCGCCGCGTCGCCGGGCTTCGAGATTTATATTAAAATAAGAAAATAATAATGCCGCGCGTCGCGCGGAATTAAAATTTCAAATTAAAATTTACATACATAGTGAGCGCGGGCTCGCGGCGTCGAGCCGCAATGGAGTAAAGTGTAAATTAAATTTCGCCCCGGCCAGCCCTAGAGTAATGCACACGATATACAATAGTATTACATTTTATATAACGACCGCGCCGCCGACTGGTTCGTAAGTTAAACTTTTGAACCTCCCGCCGCCAGTCCGGACATAAAAATAGCACGCTAATAAATAAATCTATATCTGAACACCAAAAAGAGTTAAGTGGAAAACGCGGCGCGGCGGCGACGGCGGCGGAAGAGAAATATCAAACAAACTGCTGCGGTTGTCGGCGTGGCGCACTCGTCTATCGCGCGCTTCTATAATCGATATAGTTATTAATTTAGAAAAACAATACCGAGAAGTGGACTCGCCATCAATTATTCATTGCGTGCACTTAACGATAAAAACGAGCCGGGAGTCGGCGGCGTCATCATCGGCGTCGTCGATTGCGCTCTCCGCGTGTTTGTCTGTTTTCGTTCTTTCGCTCGGCCGTGTTTTCCATACCCTGTGTGTTTTCCCAGCGACTTTTTTCCTTCGACCACCCCGTTTAGTTCATTTTCCGCTTCGACAACTTGGCGAAAATATAAACAAACAGAAATGTTTGCTTTGAATCGCAAAAACGCCGCGGCAACTTTTTCGCGCCGGAAAAACGAAATGTTTTTGGAAAAAACTGCGTCGAAATTAAACGGCCGTCCACCTGTCAAAGATTTAACGCGACAATCCGTTGATTCGAAATCGTCGTGGAAAAAACGCCGTCCGACGCAGCGTCGGGCATATATTAAAAACCGGCCGATCGAGATAAGGGAATAAAGGCGTAACGTTAAAATAACAAACTTTTCCGCAGTTTCGCGCTTGTTGGCGGCAGCGTGACGTCGGAGTGTTGATGGTGGATGCGCCGGGCCGCTCGGCCGCCGCTGCGCGTCGTACTTTTGTAATTAAATTTTATACAAAATCTTTTCCGCGCCGTTGTTTTAATTAGATTTTATCTAAATGAAATAATAAAATAAGTCGTCGGAAAAACCCGGCGCCAGCGGTGGTGGAGGAGGCGGGGTCGACGCTGTCCGGCCGGTCGTCGGCGCTTCAAAAGGGCTGAAATTTCCTCGGGACCGCGAGCTTTCGTCGAACGCCCACTTTGCGCCTCTCCCGCTCGACGTTTCGCATTGCCACACACAAACGCGACGAGAAGTTTTCGCCGGCGGCGGCGCATTTATGCACGCTCAATTTAAAAATTACGAAATTACAAAATCACAAGCACGACACTACATTAAAGAGCGCCGCGAGCGCGCGCCTCTCGGCGCCGGCTTATTTTATAATTATATAAGCTTAATGCAAACGCCAGCACACATGTTCGCTTTATTAACGACTCTCTGCGGCTCTTTGCGGAATTAAAAAATAAAGTTATTCGCGTAAATCGCGCGACGTCGGACTTGGCATGAAATTCAATTCGTCGCTTTATTAAGTTATTTCCCCTCGCATGTGCGTCCGTCGAGCGCCGTCCTTCGACGGCATTGTGACCGAAGGATAGAACGGCAGAGACTGCGCTCTCGCGTCCTCTCGGCGTCCTGTTTTTTTTGGGTTGCCGGTGGACATCCCGAAGTGCATTTTATTTCGTCCGGTGTGTGTGCGCGAGTCGGCTCGTTAGTCGCGCAGACCTCGTATTTACATTTACGTTATGCGCTTGCTTTTATTTTGGGGCCGAAGCAATTTATTGTACTTTGGCATTCTTTGACTTTGTTGCGACTTGAGAGACCAGCTCGAATCGAATTACGAATGAATGAAATGTCCGAACTTGCCGGGCGGAAAGACAAAATATAAAATTACGAATGCACGCGGAGTACAAAAGGATTCGGCCAGAAAGGGTTGGAAATTGTCGTATGGACGAACGTTGCAGTTTTGCATTTCGGGTCAAGAATTCGATTTGCCGCAAATCTTCGAATCAAGGACGGGAAAATGTGAGCCTCTCTTCGTAGGTGGGCCGATATTATAAAACCATAAATATCCGAACGCGCTAAACGTTTTCGTTAATTTTATTAACCGCAGACGTAAAATCCATACCGCGTTCGCGCCGCACGATCCGCCAGTCGGTCGGAGCAAAAAACGGCGAGTTTGATGTTAAATAATTAATTTTAATACAGCGCCGCACGGGGGGAGGTTATAAATTCGTAAGCGTCGTAAATATTTAATGTCGCAAAGCAAAGGCGCGCCGCCGAACGCGTTCGCGTTGCGCGCCGCCGCCGCCGCCGACGCGGCGCGATGCCAAAGACGCCGCGGCGGGGACGACAACCTCCTCCGCCGCGACTCGGCGGCCGCCTCCTCCGCGACGTCGCGCCGTCCACGTGGTCGCGCGCGCGCGAGAATTTCGCTGCTCGCCGCTGCGTTCATAAGTAATAACGCTTCGCATGCAATAATCATTTAGTTGGGAAGTAATTTGCACTCCACTTCCAGCGCGCGCCGCTCGCCGTAGGTACACAGCTTTATAACAAACAAACGCATGTTATATGCATGCCGGCGTATGTTAGACTTACTCTAAATAATTATATTCGAGCGCGAGTCGCCCTTCCGTCCTTTCCGGTTCGGGCGTGCGTTTAAACAATGTAATGAAACGCATTTTAACAATGCAACCGGTGTTAAGTTAGCTATAGAATTAGCAAGGTGTACTTTTCTTGCGGTAGACGTACACTTAACTTTATAAATCGACAAAGAATCGCTAATAAATGCACATTCCGAGTATGTACTTATTGCTACGATAAATTTTTGGCATAAACAGTCAACAGTTTCCGACTGGCAAGTTATCGATTTAATCCGTGCAACAATATCCCACTGACCTTAAAGTAAGATAAACATACGTCGAAGCACAGTTAAAATACAAGTCTATGATTATTTTCACCACCAATTTTTCTGCATGATTCGTTTTTAATTTTTTTTTGTATTTTTCCATGTATTTCACATATACCAAATATATCAAATATACCAAATTAAGTTTAGCAATAGTCTACGCACAATCAAACATATAAAGAAGCTATCGACGAATTATTTTTATATTTCGTTACACGCTAACTCTACTGCCAACTTGACACCGGTCACCAAGCACCGACACATTGTGTCCAATCCTAACCTAACAAGACGCTGACAATAAACAATTATTAACGTCTCAGACCATGTGTGATAATTGCATGTTTCAGATGTACAATCGGATGTACCGAGAAATCGAAGACGCAATTCGAAATAGCGCATTAGAAAAGTCGCCGTAAAACTGGCGTAATCGGAATGCAAGTAAGCAATGAGCTCGGTGACATTCCTCGCGAGCGGAGGATAAATTAAAGAGCGCCATCTTCGCCATCCGCGCAATATTTATTATTTATATTGCGGGGCTATGATTACGCGCTCGGGCGCATGCACAAGTCGAATGCTAATAGAGTCGCCGCCGCCGCCGCCGCGCCGCCGCAGCGCAGTTGCGTATATCATTATTATGCCAACGGAGAGTTAATTACAAAGAACAAACGGGCATGCCACGCACCGGGCCCGCATACCGCGTCTCGGCGCGCGCACGTTTAATTGTTGATGACAAATAACGAATGCGCGCGATTTGCGCTCATCGCGGGCGGTGCGCCGCCAAAGAATGCGACGCGTCCTCGCTCGGCATTAATCTGCATAACTCCGCAGGACGCGCGGCGACATCTCTATCGTTCACGAACGTCGTCTGAAGAGAGAGAGAGAGAGAGAGAGAGGACTCAATCGGGCTGATCGATGCGGATCGATCGAACAAACAGACCGGCGAATAATATTATTAACGCGTCCGTCAGTTAAAATATGCAAATTCGTAATCAGCGCCGCGCCGCGCGAGCAATAAAAACGAATGCGCGCAAACGACGCAATTTGCATTGAAACGCGGGCCGAAGCATCGCGTAATGATAACAATAATTAATATCGTCGTTAATTTTTCGGCGTTTACCAGCCGATTTTGGGCCGCGCGGCGAAATATGTAAAAACGGCGCGCGCGATTTGTTATTTATAATTTTAATTGAAATGGGGGGCGTTCGCCGCCCGCCGCAATTGAACATCCCGCGCGGAATTTAATAAATTTAAATATTTTATGATAAAAGTAATCGAGTTGCGCGCGACGCGACGAGCGAAAATTACGATTTGTCACGTCCCCCAATTAATATCAAAATATTACCGGCCCGACAATGAGTGTCAGTCGGTCGGTTTGTCGATTGCGCTGCGGCGATCTCTGGCGCCGCCCCGCCGCTGGACGCGCCGGGAGGAAATTCATTTCGGGGCGGTAATTGAATGGAATCGCGCGCATTTGCATATTATATTTTCCGCCGACGGCGGCGCCGCCGTCGCGTTATTATTTTTAGTTTACATTTATTGCTCGCGCGAGGCGCGATTAAATTATATACAAAATAATTGAATCCGAAACGCGCCGCGAGATTTCGTTTTTATCGCGAGCGGATTGTTCAGCCGGCACCCGAACACTTTCGGCATAAAAACCGAGCTAAAACGACATCGAATTAGAAGATAAAACAAAGACAATTAATGCACGAATTTAATGTACCCTTGAAAGAGAAAAAAAATGCGAACGGACGACTCGATAGCAACGCGCTCGGCCGACATTATCGCAAACCCGCCGGCGGCGCGGCAGGAAACTATGAAACAATCGAAATAATACATGACCCACAAGTTTATAGTTAATTATACTATAACCGACGTAATAAATAATTAATCGACCGCAAGCAGCGCTACTCGGTGACCCCGCGCGCGCTCGCGCACGTACACAAACTCGAATTACACAAAAAGTTTCGCTCATCACTAATTCAACGCCCGCGGTGAGGCGGCGGCGAACGGGCTGGACACGGGAGTTATTATTTCTCTTACGCCAGCGCCATCAATCCGAAATTTCTTCGTATAGCCGCGCGCGACTCGTTAATATTTCATGCGCTCTTCATGCCGATATTGATGGAGAATTAACTACAAATATTAATTCTACCTACTTCGCGTGCTTTACTTTAGGATCGCGTTTTATTTCGGTTTCGTCGGCGGTCGGACGAGCGCCGCGTTCGCCGACCGAGCGAAATGCCCGACGTCGGGGGAAATGAATATAAACAAATTGCTGGATTCGAGTAATTCGTCTAAAACGAGTAGCATGTTAATGACGGCAAAATTATCAATGTGAGCTGATATTAATCAAAGACCGACTAATGTCGAGTCGTCGAAAATCTAAATAAACATGTTGGATTGGTTTCAATGGATTTATTAGTGCTATATTATGTTGATATCGAATTTAGTTAGGAAGCAAAATAATAGAACGTAAGTAGGTCATGTTGAGTCATGGCATGTAAATTTTACTTACAGGATCAGTGGCTTTCATTGTGATTTGATGCAGGTTATGTCGAGAATTAATATTTATATTAAGGTTGGGCATTCGTTTAATCGTAATTTTTAAAACAAAAGTCAGATAATAAAAAATTATTTCAATTACATCGTCCATACAAGGACAAGACTCCCCATCGTTCTTGAAGGTTACAAATTTTCACAACTCAAGACAACAAGGGAGAGGATAGACTTTCAAACAGTAAAAATCGTAGCAAGAAGACATGTGCTTATTTTAAATGTTCAGTACTTATTACTCAACCAATTACAAGAATTGCATTTTTGCCAAAAATTGCAAAATCTACAAATCAAATTAAACTAGCTTAATAGGCGTAATTTTCAACGTAGATTCGAATGGCACTAACAAATTATTTCTAGTGTAAATATTTTCCAAGATATTGTTCAATTACCTTAACATTGCATTGAATTTTTGGCAAATGTGCAAAGGGATACCTCTTTCTATTTTAGCCATAAATAGCAAAAACTAAAACTTAAATTAAACTAGTTTAATATACGCAGAAGTGAACGTGGATTGAAATGGCACTAACCAAGTTTGTCTAGTGTTAATATTTACCGAGGTAATGTTAGTCCAATTTAACATTGCATTCGATTTTTGACAAATATGCAAAGGAGTACATGATAAATTTGTCATTTAAACTGCATTTTATAGTGAAAATGTTGTTCTTTTAAGTTTCCTCAGCGCGAGATAAAAAGCTAATATTCGTGCGCGCAAACTCAACCGCTGATTGTGAGTTTAAGAAGTTTGCGCTCGGAACTTCTCATGAATTTATGCGCAAAGATGTTAGCGAGGTTTGCGTCGTTGTCATGTCCGACGTTGCGATGTATCATAATTATACGGTTCATACTTATTTATTTTCTCCGACACCAGTGTGAAGCTGTCGATGGTTTCTTCCATCCACGATTTTGTTCATAAATTTTAACATGGGAATTGCTTAAATGCAAATCATTAACAACTGTTGTGAAACTATCGCAATGTCTCGATGTGATTCAATAAAATATTATGACCTTTGCAATGATACCACAAATAATTAAATATGCTCTGACAATTAAAAATTATATTTATTACCATTTAATTGCATTGAAAGTTGAACTTTTCCGCATGTTTTTTTCCCAAGTATTTTCATATCAAAATCAAATATTTGCCAATAGACAATAATATATTATTCTACATTAATTTGAAAGCGAAATTCCGACGCCGTGGAACCCGAGGTCGGTAACAGGCTAGCCCGGACACTAAACCGTTGGGCTACTATGTCAATACTACCTAGGGTATTTTAAGTTCATATGTATCACCAGTATCGCAATGCTTATGCCTGCTACACAGTGCCACAGGCAAATCACAGGTCTGGATCTAGACTCGTACTAATTAAGTGCCCATCTAGGTTCGTCGCGTCCACCAATGGTCGTTGGTTCCATCACCGGTCAGGGTGTAATTATTTCGCAAACACTGGACTTTGTAAAGGAAGCAGTGTATAAGAA